>CAUYRH010028310.1:0-62685 GCA_963574655.1 Perodicticus potto
TAGCTGGGACTACAGGCGCCTGCCACAACGCCGGGCCATTTTTTGGTTGCAGCGGTCATTGTTTGGCGGGCCCCGGCTGGATTCGAACCCGCCAGCTCAGGTGTACATGGCTGGCGCCTTAGCCCATTGAGCCACAGGCGCCCCCTTTTTTTTTTTTTTGTAGAGACAGAGTCTCACTTTATTGCCCTCGGTAGGGTGCCTTGGCATCACACAGCTCACAGCAACCTCCAACTCCTGGGCTTAGGCGATTCTCCTGCCTCAGTCTCCCAAGTAGCTGGGACCACAGGCGCCCGCCACAACGCCCGGCTATTTTTTTGTTTGCAGTTCGGCCGGGGCTGGGTTTGAATCCGCCACCCTCGGTATATGGGGCCGGTGCCTTACTGACTGAGCCACAGGCACCGCCCCCATTTTTTTTTTTTTTTTTTTGAGACAGCATCTCATTCTGTCACCCAATCTTGAGTGCAGTGGCGTCATCATAGTTCACAGCAACCTCTTGGGCTCCATTGATCTTCTTGTCTCAGTTTCTCAAAAAGTAGCTGGGACTACAGACACCCACCATCATGCCTGGTTAATTTTTCTATTTTTAGTAGAGATGTGACTTGCTCTTGCTCAGGCTGGTCTCCAACTCCGAAGCTTAAGCAACCAATCTGCATCCATCTCCCAGTCATATATATGTATATGTGTGTATATATTTAATTTTTTTTTCTTTTCTTTTTTCTTTTTTTTTTTTTGGAGACCGTCTCACTTTATCACTCTTGGTAGAGTGCCGTAGCATCAAAGCTCACAACAATCTCAAACTCTTGGGCTTAAGTGATTCTCTTGCCTCAGCCTCCCAAGTATCTGGGACTACAGGTGCCCAACACAACACCTGACTATTTCTTTCTTTCTTTTTTTTTTTTTTTTTTTTGAGACAGCGCCTCAAGCTGTCACCCTGGGTAGAGTGCTGTGTCATCACAGCTCACAGCAACCGCCAATTCCTGGGCTCAAGGGAGTCCGCCTCCCAACTGGCTAGGACTACAGGCGCCCGCCACAACCATTTTTTGGTTGCAGCCGTCATTGTTGTTTGGCTGCCCAGGCTGGATTCAAAACCGCCAGCTCAGGTGTATGTGGCTGGCCCCTTAGCCCATGGAGCCACAGACGCCGAGCCAACACCTGACTATTTCGTTAATATATATTTTTAAACACATATGGTTAGGAAACGCAGACATTATGGAAAAGAACAAAATAGAATTTAACACTCCCAAACACTGATCTTCCCCCAAACAAGTACTTTAGTTTGTTTCCTTCTGTTAGGTATTTATGCTTATACCAGAACACAAAAATTTAATTTACCCAAAGTGATAATACTATCCATGTAATTCTGTACCTTGCTTTGTTAGAATATTAAAAATAATCTTTTTATTTGAGACAGAGTCTCAAGCTGTCACCCTGGGTAGAGTGCCATGGCTTCACAGCTCACAGCAACCTCAAACTCTTGGGCTCAGGTGATTCTCTTGGCTCAGCCTCCAAAGTGGCTGGGACTAAAGGTGCCCAGTACAACACCTGGCTATTTTTTGTTGCAGTTGTCATTGTTTTAGCTGGCCCAGGCCAGGTTCTAACCTGCCAGCGGTGGTATATGTGGCCAGTGCCCTACCCACTGAGCTACAGGCCCGCCCATTAAAAATAATTTAAATGACACCTACAACCTTACAAAATTTCATGGATGATGAGACTGAAGCTCAGAAGTTAAGTTGTCTAGGGTTATGCAGGAAAGATGACAGCAAAGCCAGGATTGGACCCAGGTGTTCTGACATTGCAGTCCACGCTTTTTTCACCTTATATGCTCTTTGTCTTTAAAGTTAGGGTTCTTTCCTATCTATGAGATGACATTCATGAGTTGTCCTTAGGTTTCATCAGTTGTCCTTAGGCTTAAATGAGATGATATAGGAAAGCATTTATCATGGTACCTGCCAAGTGGAAAGGGATCAATACACTGAATAGCTTATTATTTTTGCCCTCAGTTCATTCACTACTGCATTAATTTAGTCTGCCATTGAGAAGTGAGAAGCTTAGAGCACATACATTGTTGGGTAATTTTTTTTTTTTTTTTTTTTTTTTGAGACAGAGCCTCAAGCTGTCACCCTAGGTAGAGTGTCGTGGCATCACAGCTCATGGCACTCTACCTAGTGCCGGGCTCCTGGGCTCAAGCAATTCTCCTGCCTCCGCCTCCCGAGTAGCTGGGACTACAGGTGCCCGCCACAACACCCAGCTATTTTTTGGTTGCAGCAGCTAAGGCACCAGCCACATACACAAAGCTACTAGTTGGGGGAATCAGCATTCAAACCCACATACATCTGACTTCAAAGTCCAAAAAATTCATTGAGGCCAAGGGCCAGGTTGTCTAGCTCACTTTTTTTTTTTTTGTAGAGATAGAGTCTCACTTTATTGCCCTTGGTAGAGTGCCGTGGCGTCACACAGCTCACAGTAACCTTCAACTCCTGGGCTTAAGCAATTCTCTTGCCTCAGCCTCCCAAGTAGCTGGTACTACAGGCGCCCGCCACAATGCCTGGCTATTTTTTGTTTTTCATTTGGCCGGAGCTGGGTTTGAACCCGCCACCCTCGGTATATGGGGCCGGCGCCCTACTCGCTGAGCCACAGGTGCCACCCTCTAGCTCACTCTTGAGTCCAGCAGATCTCAGTAGAGGTTGGCACATAGTAGGTATCCAATAAATAGGTATTAAATGAATGTACGAACAGCAGAGTAGGAAGAAAACATGGAATACATGCTGGCATAGGGCCAAAGGCAGGTGGAAGGAACAAATAGGTAGCAGAGGTAAAAACTGGTTAAAATGTCCCTATCCTTCTTGCAATTCCTATCGTCAGGAAATAACCACTTCTCCCTAAGTTTGGCTAGAGTAGGATTATTGGGTCATAAATTTCCCAACATGGCTTGGGGCCCTGTGGCTCAAGCGGCCAAGGCACCAGCCACATACACCTGAGCTGGCGGGTTCAAATTCAGCCTGGGCCAGCCAAACAATAATGGTGGCTGCAACCAAAAAATAGCTGGGTGTTGGGGCGGGCGCCTGTAGTCCCAGCTACTTGGGAGTTGGAGGCAGGAGAATCGCTTAAGTCCAGGAGTTGGAGGTTACTGTGAGCTGTGTGATGCCATGGCACTCTACCAGGGGCAATAAAGTGAGACTCTGTCTCTACAAAAAAAGAGTGAGCTAGACAACCTGGCCCCTGGCCTCAATGGATTTTTTGGACTTTGAAGTCAGATGTATATGGGTTTGAATGCTGATTCCCCCAACTAGTAGCTTTGTGACCATGAGCAAGTTATTTAACCTATTTGCTTGTCTGCAAAGCTAATACGTAGTATCCATCTTCTAAGGATTTAATGGAATGAGTTCCATTGAGCAACAGAATAAGTGCTTTAAAAAATGTTCTTTTCTTGCTTCTTTGTCCCGTCTACCCCCTAAAGCTGACAAGGAAGGTTTCTAAGCCTTTCACTGGCAAAGGGATTTCTCACAGCCTTCAGCCATGCGTCTCTCTGCCTTGCTAGCCTTGGCATCCAAGGTCACTCTTCCCCCCAATTACCGCTATGGAATGAGCCGTCCAGGCTCCCTGGCAGACAAAAGGAAGAACCCCCCAGGGACCAGACGGCGCCCGGTGGCTGTAGAACCCATCTCTGATGAAGACTGGCATCTGTTCTGTGGGGACATGGTGAGAGCCTTAGATAGGGTAGAGTGATGAGGAGGTCCTGGGCAAAAAATGCCCCTTCCTGACCCTCATGTCTTCCCATAGGTGGAGATTCTAGAAGGCAAGGATGCTGGGAAGCAGGGCAAAGTGGTTCAAGTTATCCGGCAGCGAAACTGGGTGGTTCTGGAAGGTCTGAACACAGTAAGTGAAGAGAGGATGGGCATGCTCAGGAAGTCTGTCCCACCTGTCCCTTTCCATTAAGAGCAGTACTGGGTGGCAGGAGAATGGCTGAGGGGCTAGTGGTAGTACTGAACCTTGTACTTTTTAACTTGGGAAGCATGGGCAAATCCCCTTCACACACCCCTGCTTTTTGATATCCTCCCTCTCTTGGACAGCATTACCGCTACATTGGCAGGACTAAGGATTACAGGGGAACCATGATTCCTAGTGAAGCCCCTTTGCTCCACCACCAAGTCAAACTTGTGGATCCTATGGACAGGCAAGCACATGGGTCAGAGAGTCTCTTACCCTCTTGAGTGCATGAAGGTATTTTCCAGTGAGAATGGTGGGTTGGATGCTCTGGAAATTGAGGGGCTATCTCACAGGCATAACTCCCTATGGGTACCCCCAGTACAAAGTAGACAAAGTGTTAACCTTGATGTTTTCAACCATTGACTCTACTTTTGGGTTAGAGGGTGGCAGGATACCTGGCTCCCAGGCCAGGCTCACCTCTTCTATCCACCAGGAAACCCACTGAGATTGAGTGGAGATTTACTGAGGCAGGAGAGCGGGTACGAGTTTCCACAAGATCAGGGAGAATTATCCCCAAACCTGATTTTCCCAGAGCTGATGGCATCGTCCCTGAAACCTGGATTGGTGAGGCTGGGCAGGAAGGTGGGGGTGGATGGGTAGGAGGAAAGGAAGGGATGTTAAGACAAATTGGTAAGTGCTCCCACCCATCTTCTTTCTTCTGGCTCAACAGATGGCCCCAAAGATACATCAGTAGAAGATGCTCTAGAAAGAACCTACGTGCCCCGTCTAAAGACACTGCAGGAGGAGGTGATGGAGGCTATGGGGATCGAGGAGACCCGGAGATACAAAAAAGTCTATTGGTATTGAGCCTGGGGAGAGCAGCTTCTCCCACTTGTCTTAGCCTTGAAGGCTGGGCCACCTCTTTGGATGCCAATAAAGACCCATGAGTCCTCCTGTGTGTAGCTGCTATCTCTAGTAGAAGGGCACCCCAACTCCAACATACCTATTTTAGGAACTAAGTGGATGGAGCATCTTTCTTAACATTATGATAGAATCGGGATGAAAGTTAGCCTTAAGACAGGTAGCCCTCCCAAGGTGCAGAGCCTGCAAATCTGGGATGGAGGCCAAAGAAAAGAGAGAGAGCTTCCCTCCATGAAGACCTCTGAGTAACAGAAGCTGCCAGCTAGGCTGCCTGCTGGGGAGGGCAGTGGGGGCCAGAGTGTGACAGAAGCTAACTAGCAGCACAGGGAAGGTATAGTCTCCTTTTCTCTCTTCATAGAAATGGAAGGGAAATAAAGATTTCCACTTTTTAATAAATTAAAACTTTACACAATATCATATAGCATATGGAGGGAGAGAAAGGGTATGAAACTGAAGGTTTGTGGGGAACCAGGACTTGGGGATGCACGGTGTACTCTGCTGCAGTACTGCATTTGGGTGGTTTTCATATGGGGTCTGAGATGTGCCCTTACTCAGGCTGTGTCAGCTGCCCTCAGTCTCCAGAACAGAGAAGGCCTCACCGAGGGGCATCTTGGTGGCCACCAGAACCAAGTTTCTAGGAGATAGTTCAGGGCTAAAGATGGGCAGGAGCTCAGCATGGAAGCCTAGGAGAAAGGCAAGGCTAATCAGAAGGAGGAGAAATGAACCAAATGCTCACTCAGCCACATTCTGCTCACCCGGTAGGCATATCCCCTTTTCTCCATGAGGGAGGATCTAGGAAGATTATAAGAGACCCTGCTGTCCCTGAGGATGACATAGGACTGACTTAGGAGGCAGTCATGGTACCTGGGAAGTGTGCATAAAATACACCTCAAGGAGCTACTACCAGAGGCTAATGTAAGAATCTGTACTTTTTGGCCAGGCATGGGGGCTCACGCCTGTAATCCTAGCACTCTGGGAGGCCAAGGCAGATTGCTTGAGCTCGGGAGTTCCAGACCAGCCTGAGCAAAACCAAGACCCCATCTCTACTAAAAATAGAAAACCTAGTTGGGCATTGTGATGGGCACCTATAGTCTCTGCTACTTCGGAGGCTGAGGCAGGAGGATCACCCAAGAGTTTGAGGTTGCTGTGAGCTATGATGATGCCATAGAACATGACACTCTACCTACCATGGGACTGAGACTCTGCTCAAAAAAAAAAAAAAAACAAGAATCCGCACATTCTAACAAATTGCCTACCCCCACCCCACTGGTGATTCCAAAGCAGGAGTCTAAGATTCACAACAGTGATGAAGCAGGCTCAGCAGATGTTGGGGCTGGAACATAGAGGAGCCCTAAGCTTAGAGGGGCTGGGGCTTGGAGGAGCCTCTCTGGCCTTGCGTCTCTGCTGTAAGTCATCCTTACCCTGCTCCTGAAGGTAGAGCAGCCGGTCCAATAGAATCAACGTCTCCACCAGTGGGGCCAGCAGTAGGGCCAGGCTGAAGTAGGCCACCACACGGTTCTCTTGGGCCTGGTGGGCCTGAAGGGCAGCCAGATTCAGTGGTAGATGCGGGTCTAGCCCCACACGCTGTAGTCCCCTCTGCACGTACCTGTGAGGTAAGCCACAGACAGCACTCAGCTTGGCTTTAAGGACCTCTACTTTCCATTTAAACTTTGCCTGTTCCTACTTTCTACCCTAACACGAGTTTTTCTTTCTTTTTTTTTTTTTTTGAGACAGAGCCTTACTTTGTCGCCCTCAGTAGAGTGCTGTGGCATCACAGCTCACAGCAACCTTCAGCTCCTGGGCTTACGCAATTCTCTTGCCTCAGCCTCCTGAGTAGCTGGGACTATAGGCGCCCAGCACAATGCCTGGCTCTCTCTCTCTCTATGTATATATATATTTGCAATTTTTGGCCAGGGCCAAGCTTGAACCCGCCACCCCATGTACATGGGGCCGGTTCCCTACTCCCTGAGCCACAGGTGCTGCCCAATGCCCAGCTATTTTTTATTGCAGTTTGGCCACAGTCAGGTTCAAACCCACCACCCTCAGTATATGGGGCCGGTGCCCTACTGACTGAGCCACAGGCACCACCCTAATATGTGTTTTTCAATACTTCTCTAGCTGTGAGCTGTCTGTCCAATATCAAATCTATCTAAAAATGTATTTTCTCTCCAATTGTTTCACTGTATTTTTAACACTTAAAGAACTATTTCTTGACCTATTTTTTAAATAGGAGGAGGCTCAGAAGGTCAAGACCCGCCTGAGCAAGAGTGAGACCCGTCCCTAAAAAATAGCTGGGCATTATGGCAGGCACCTGTAGTCCTAACTACTTTGGAGGCTGAGACCAGAGAATCACTTGAATCCAGGAGTTTGAGGTTGCTGTGAACTATGATGTCACAGCACTCTACTGAGGGTGATAAAGTGAGACTGTCTCAAATAATCTCGGGCGGCGCCTGTGGCTCAGTAGACAAGGCGCCAGCCCCATACACCGAGGGTGGCAGGTTCAAACCTGGCCCCGGCCAAACTGCAACAACGAAAAAATAGCTGGGCGTGGGCTGCACCTGTGGCTCATCGAGTAGGGCGCCAGCCCCATATACTGAAGGTGGCAGGTTCAAATCCGGCCTAAGCAGAACTGCGAAACAAAAATAGCCGGGCCTTGTGGCGGGTGCCTGTAGTCCCAGCTACTCGGGAGGCTGAGGCAAGAGAATCGCCTAAGCCCAGGAGTTGGAGATTGCTGTGAGCCCTGTGACACCACGGCACTCTACCGAGGGCAAGGGCGATAAAAGGAGACTGTCTCTACCAAAAAAAAAAAAAAACAACAACAACAAAAAAAAATGGGCGTTGTGGCGGGCGCCTGTAGTCCCAGCTACTTGGGAGGCTGAGGCAAGAGAATCACCTAAGCCCAGGAGTTGGAGGTCGCTGTGAGCTGTGTGACCCCACAGCACTCTACCATGGGAAATAAAGTGAAACTCTGGCTCTACAAAAAATAAAAAAATAAAAACAGGTTCGGCGCCTGTAGCTCAAGCGGCTAAGGTGCCAGCCACATATACCTGAGCTGGTAGGTTCAAATCCAGCCTGGGCCCGCCAAACAACAATGACGGCTGCAACCAAAAAATAGCCGGGTGCTATGGCAGACGCCTGTATTTCCAGCTACTTAGGAGGTGGAGGCAGGAGACTCGCTTGAAACTAGGAGTTGGAGGTTACTGTGAGCTGTGATGCCACTGCACTCTACCCAGGGTGACAGCTTGAGGCTCTGTCTCAAAAAAGAAAAAAATAAATAAATAAAAATAAAAAACTATTTTTTTGACAGTCTCTTGATAAAAGAGGGAAAACTCTCTCTTAAATTTTTATGAGCTGGGTGAGATGGCTTGTGCCTGTAATCACAGCAGTTTAGGAGGATAAGGCAGGAAGACTGCTTGAGGCCAGCCTGGACAATATAGTTGAGACCTATTCTCTACAAAAAATGTTCTTTTTTTTTTGAGACAGAGCCTCAAGCTGTTGCTCTGGATAGAGTGCTGTGGCATCACAGCTCACAGCAACCTCCAATTCCTGGGCTCAAGCGAGTCTCCTGCCTCCACCTCCCAAATAGCTGGGACTACAGGCACCCACCACAACGCCCGGCCATTTTTTGGTTGCAGCAGTCATTGTTGTTTGGTGGGCCCAGGCTGGATTTGAACCTGCCAGCTCAGGCATATATGGCTTGCGCCTTAGCCACCTGAGCCACAGGCACTAAGCCTACAAAAAAATGTTTTTAAAAAATTAGCTGGGGGGGCTGCGCCTGTGGCTCAAAGGAGTAGGGCGCCGGCCCCATATGCCAGAGGTGGCGGTTTAAAACCCAGCCCTGGCTCCCCAAAAAAAGAAAAAAAAAATTAGCTAGTACAATGGGCATGCCTATAGTCCCAACTACTCAAGAGGCCAAGGTAGGATTGCTTAATCCCAGGAAATTGAGGCTGCAGCAAGTTGTTTCACACAATGCACTCCAGCCCAGGCAACAGAGCAAGACTGTCTCTAAAAGAATTGTTTTTTCTTCCAATGGTATGTCATATAAGAAAATTTTTTTAAATAAAAAGTAAAGAGATTTATAAGAAGTCACCCTGGTCAGAGAACTCTAAGTTACTCCTCTGGGTGCGTTTACGTTTTCTTTAGACCATGCTAACAAATAGGGGTGGGAAGGGACTCAGATCTCCAGATGAACTTACCCCCACCCATCCCCAGTCCCCCAACCTCACTCTTCAATCTTGAGCTCGTGGACCCTAGGGATCCCCTGCACGCCTGGCCGACGGAGCGCAGGCTGGGCACATCGGATGACTGTCTCTAGTGCTGCACGGTAGCAATGAGTTCGGAGGCCAGGGCCAGCTTTCTGTAGCCGCTCAGCATATTCCTCCAGGGCATGGCAGGCCCCCTCCCGAAGCCTGTAGGGCAGTTCATAGCCAGGAAGCCCAGCTACCCACTCACTCAGCGGGTAGCCACCAGGGTCACTCAGCTTCATGTAGCAGCAGCCCACTGAGGCCAGGGCTACCACCTCAGGGCAGCAGCAGAAGTGCTTCAGCAAGGCCACACTCAGATCCCCACAGGCGTGGAGGCCAGTTAGCAGCAAGCGGGCCCCGCCCTGATGTAGATTCTCCAGTGGAAGCAGAAGCTCCTCACACAGGGCTGTGGGGTCCACCCACCTAACCACGTGGTGTGGGGAGTGCCGAAGGCCAGTGTGGACCACCTGTGGAGGCAGGAAAGGACAGATGCAGATGGAAAGTCTGTTTACTGTCCCCTAGCTACCTCAGGCCACAGGAAAGAACCTGTCCTCTGTGTTACTTCCCCAGAAAGAATGTGAGAGAGAAGCTGGGACACAGGAGAAAGCTGGACCATGAACCAGGAGATGAGATAAATTCTGGGTCTATCATTAACTTTGTAAATCTTTTTTATTTTTTGAGACAGAGTCTATGTCGCAGTCAGTAGAGTGTTGTGGCGTCACAGCTCAAGGCAACTGCAAACTCTTGGGCTTAAGCAATTCTCTTGCCTCAGCCTCCCAAGTAGCTAGGACTACAGGCACCTGCCACAATACCTGGCTATTTTCTTGTTGCAGTTTTCATTGCTGGCCTGGGCTGGACTTGAACCCAACACCCTCAGTGCATGTGGCTGGCACTGTAACCACCGTGCTACAGGGGCCAAGCCAATCTTTTTTTTTTGAGACAGAGTCTCACTTTCTCACCTTGGTAGAGTGCTATGGCATCAGGGCTCACAGCAACCTCAAATTCCTGGGCTTAAGCTATTCTCTTGCCTCAGCCTCCCAAGTAGTTGGGACTACAGGTGCAACACCCGGCTATTTTTAGAGACAAGGTCTTGCTCTGATTCAAGTTGGTCTCGAACCTGTGAGCTCAGGCAATCCACCTGCCTCAGCCTCCTAGTGCTAGGATTATAGGCATGAGGCACCTCGCCCAGCCTTTTTTTATTTTTATTTTTTTTTTTTGAGACAGTCTTAAGGTGTCCCCCTGGGTAGAGTGCCGTAGCATCATAGCTCACAGCAACCTTGGGCTCAAGCAATCCTCTTGCCTCAGTTTTTCTATTTTTAGTAGAGACGGGGGTCTCACTTTTGCTCAGGCTGGTCTCAAACTCCTGAGCTCAAGCAATCTACCCACCTCGTCCTCCCAGAGTGCTAGGATTACAGGCGTGAGCCACCGTGCCTGGCCCGCCTTTGTAAACCTTTTCATCTTTAAGACCCAATTTTCTTATTTGTAATGAGACGGATATCCAGCCACTTCTCAGGTTGTAAGAAGCACGTATCAAAGTAGAAAGCACCTGTGACTAGCAAGTGCCTTTGGGAGGTAAGGAAGCTCTGAGAACAAGGTAACAGAAATAGGGACCACATCCCCTTAAACTGAGAAATTCTAAAGAGGGAACTCAGCCTCTGTGCACAGCTCCAGCCAAGCAGATCCTGTGGCTGCAGTGCAGGTGTGGGAAGAGGCAGTCTACCTGGAGGTTCCTCTTCTCCTCTTTCTCCAGAGCCTGCAGGAGTTCCTGGTCCAGGCGCTGGGCTCTCTCCACCAGTCGCTGGTCTCCTTCAATGCTCTTCACCATCAGCCCCAGTCCCAGAGACATGAAGCGAGAGAGATGGCCCTGGAGTCATGACACAGAGGACAGAGACAGCCCTGTTCAATGCCCTGTCCAGTCACCCTCCCAGTCTAGCCTAGGCTCCTGGGTCCCAGGCCTCACAGAAGGTTTAAGTTCTGCCCTGCCTGGTTCCACCACTTTTCAGCACTTACTTCCCTGGAACTGTGGCCAGATAACCAGCCTTCCAATTGTTTTATCCCCTTGACTCAAATAAACACCATGTTAGAGGTCAGGCTCACCTGGCCGGAGCCCACGTCCACAACCTGGGTACAGCCTGTGAGGTCACTCAGCTTCTTCACCAACTGAAAGAGGAGACAGCAAATGTTTCCTGACTACTGGTTCTCCACTCCTGAGGCAAACATCCATTATGATGGATGAGCCAAAGATGAAAGAGAGATGTGGAAACAAAATAGGGATGAGGGTGGGTTCCAACCCCAGGTTCAGGCCATTTTCTTTGTTCTTTAGTTGACTGAATCCCCCTACAGAACAAGAAAACAGCCTCAGGATATGATTATGGATGTCTGCTGAGGTATGTTCCCTATAAG
Source organism: Perodicticus potto (assembly GCA_963574655.1). Classification (NCBI taxonomy): domain Eukaryota; kingdom Metazoa; phylum Chordata; class Mammalia; order Primates; family Lorisidae; genus Perodicticus; species Perodicticus potto. The sequence goes on from CAUYRH010028310.1 coordinate 11,496, forward strand.
GCAGTGATTTTCTTTTCTTTTTCCGTTTTTTTTTTGAGACAGAGCCTCAAGCTGTCACCCTGGATAGAGTGCTGTGGCATCACAGCTCACAGCAACCTCCAATTCCTGGGCTCAAGCGAGTCTCTTGTCTCTGCCTCCCACGTAGCTGGGACTACAGGCACCCGCCATAACGCCCGGCCATTTTTTGGTTGCAGCCACCATTGTTGTTTGGTGGGCCCAGGCTGGATTCGAACCCGCCAGCTCAGGTGTACATGGCTGGTGCCTTAGCCCGTTGAGCCACAGCGCAGAGCCATCTTTTTTTTTTTTTTTTTTTAAAGAGATTCACTTTGGGCTCGGGGCCTGTGGCACAACAGGTTAAAGCGCCAGCCACTTACACCTGAGCCAGCAGATTTGGATCCAGCCTGGGCCGGCCAAACAACGATGGCTGCAACCAAAAAAAATGGCCGGGTGTTGTGGCGGGCACCTGTAGTCCCAGCGACTTGGGAGGCGGAGGCAGGAGACTCGCTTGAGCCCAGGAATTGGAGGTTGCTGTGAGCTGTGATGCACTCTTTCCAGGGTGAAAGCTTGAGGCTCTGTATAAAAAAAAAAAAAAAAAAAAAGAGATTCACTTTGTTGCCCTTAGTAGAGTGCCATGGCATCACAGCTCAGAGCAACCTCCAGCTCTTGGGCTTAGGCGATTCTCTTTCCTCTGCCTCCTGAGTTGCTGGGACTAGAGGTGCCCGCCACAATGCCCAGCTATTTTTTTGTTGCAGTTTGGCCAGGTATGTTTGAACCCGCCACTCACAGACGGCTGCCCAAGGCAGTGATTTTCAACTGGTATGCCATGAGAGGATCTTAGGTGTGCCACAAAAACTTTTAAAGATCAGATGGTGCCTGTGGCTCAGTGAGTAGGGCGCCGGCCCCGTATACCAAGGGTGGCAGGTTCAAACTGGCCCTGGCCAAACTGCAACAAAAAAATAGCTGGGCGTTGTGGCGGGCACCTGTAGTCCCAGCTACTCGGGAGGCTGAGACAAGAGAATGGCCTAAGCCCAGAAGCTGGAGGTTGCTGTGAGCCGTGAAGCCATGGCACTCTACCAAGGGCGACAAAGTGAGACTGTCTCTAAAAAATAAATAAATAAATAAATAAACTTTTAAAGATCATTAATTAAATTATTTTTGAAAAAGGCCAGGCATGGTGGCTCATACCTATAATCTTAGCACTCTGGGAAGCCGAGACGAGTAGATTGCCTGAACTTAGGAGTTCGAGACCAACCTGAGCAAGAGTAAGACTCCATCTCTAAGGCTCGTTGTGGTGGCTCATGCCTGTAATCCTAACACTTTTTTTTTTTTGAGACAGAGTCTCACTATGTCACCCTCAATAGAGTACCATGGCATCCCAGCTCACAGCAACCTCAAACTCTTGGGCTTAAGCGATTCTCCTGCCCCAGCCTCCCAAGTAGCTGGGACCATAGGCGCCATGCCACAATGCCTGGCTATTTTTCTGTTGTCCGAGCCGGGCTCCAACCCTCCAGCCTTGGTGCATGTGGCTGGTGCTGCAACCACGGTGCTACAGGCGCTGAGCCTGTAATCCTAACACTTTGGGAGCCCGAGATGGGTGGATTGCTTGAGCTTAGGAGTTTGAGATCAGCCTGAGCAAGAGTGAGACCTCATCTCTAAAAATAGCTGGGCATAACGGCAGGTGCCTATAGTCCCAGCTACTCGGGAGGCTGAGGCAGGATGATCAATGATCGCTTAAGCCCAAGAGTTTGAGGTTGCTATGAGCTGTGACACCACAGCACTCTACCAAGGGTGACTAAGATTCTGTCTAAATAAATAAATAAATTTTGAAAGAAGTTCAAAGCAGACCGGGCGCTCACTCCTGTAATCCTAGCACTCTGAGAGGCTGAGATGTGTGGATTGTCTGGGCTCACAGATTTGAGACCAGCCTGAGCTAGAGGGAGACCCCGTCTCTAAAAATAGCTGGGCATTGTGGCAGGCTCCTATAGTCCCCTGAGGCTGAGGCAAGAGAACTGCTTGAGCCCAAGAGTTTGAGGTTGCTGTGAGCTATGACACCATGGCACTCTACCAAGAGCAACAAAGTGAGACTCTGTCTCCAAAAAAAGAAAAAGAAGTTCAAAGCACAGTAAGTATATTCTTTTTTTTACTCCTTTTTTGATCAACATCATCTAAGTGTGCCGCAGAAATTTAATTATAGGTTCAAGTGTGCCGTGAGATAAACGGTTGAACTTTTGGGTCTTTTGTCCTGCACGTGAGGTCAGGGGCACACATCTTTGTGACCCACAGGTTTGAGTTGTTCCTGGGCTTTCAGACATCATCTGCATGGCAGCCATCACCTCACCTCTCCCAGCCTCCGGATCTCATGCTGCTTCTTGGGCCTGACATGCTTCCGGAAAGGAGCCGTTAGTCGGGAGCTCTGGCTGGGGTTCTCCAGGAACTCTGAGGGGGTATGAAAGCCAGGCGTCCGGGTAAAGGCCAGGGCATAGGCTGTGGACTTCAGAGCCAGCAGGGTGAGTGGCCACACCGACCTGTATCTGAGATAGTCCAGCCCAGGCTTCGGGTGAACAGTCCCATCACATCCTGAACACACCAGTTTACGACCCAGGGCCCAGGAAGACCTTGTAAGGTTCAGCAACAGCCCACTGCAGGGCTCAGTTCCCTAGCACAGGACCCTCTCGCCCATACCTTACCACCTCCCCTTCCCCAGGCATCCCCAGCAGCAGTGTGGCCAGTTGCGGTGGGCTCAGTCCATCCAACGCTGCCTGCCATGAGTCAGGCAGTGTGCCCCACAGGTTGTCTGTGAAAAATTCCTGCAAAAGAGGAGAAACAATTAGCAGGCTACTACCATTCCTATTCTTTCCTGTCCCACTCTCATCTCCACAAGGACCACTGGCTGTAACCAGCAGGTACCTTCTACCCATCCAAGTCACCTCTTCTCTGAAGTCTGCTCCAGCCCCCAGCTCAGGTGGCTGACTTCTGCTCCCTTGGTGCCCAGACTACATCATGGACACATCTTTCCTTTTAGCAATTTCTCCAATTATTTTTGTCTACTTGCTCTACTCAACTAAACTTCTTAAGGGAAGGGATGATGTCTTCTTCACATGTGTATCCCTAACAATGACCTGCGTGACTGACATACGGTATTAGTGAATTGCCACATAGCAGCCTGTCGCTATTTTGGGTCAGACATACAATATTGTATATTTTTATTCATTTGTTTGTTCATCATAACTTATGGGGCTTTGTTTTGGTTACACACCAAGTTCTGTTCTAGGCTCAGCAGATACAACAGTGAACCAAAGAGAAGATTCTTACTTTTGCAGAGTTTCCATTTAAAAAATTTTTTCAGGTAACAACAAATGCCACACGGACAATAAAACACCAATGAAACAGTAACGTAATGGAGAGTTTGGGAGAGGACTGATTTAGATAGGGTTATGAGGGAAGACTTGTTTGAGGAGCTGACAATTGAGCTGAGACTTGCATGAAGAATAGGAAGCAGGCACGTAAAGAAAACAAAGGTAATAGCAAACATTTATATAACATTTTCTACTCCAGGACATGTGACATGTTTTAATGTGCTTAAAATAACCCTATGAGGTAGGTACTATTTTTATCTCTAATTTTACATATAAAGAAACTAAGAGTAGCGCCTGTGGCTCAAGGAGTAGGGCACCGATCCCATATGCAGAGGGTGGCGGGTTTGAGCCCAGCCCTGGCCAAAAACTGAAAAAAAAAAAAAAAAAAGAAAGAAAGAAACTAAGACACACAATGAAATAACTTGCCCACATCAAAAAGCTGGTAAGTAGCAAATTAGGATTTGAAACCAATTTTTTTTTTTTTTTTGAGACAGAGCCTCAAGTTGTCACCCTGGATAGAGTACTGTGGCATCACAGCTCACAGCAATCTCCAATTCCTGGGCTCAAGCGAGTCTCTTGCCTCCGCCTCCCAAGTAGCTGGGACTACAGGCGCCTGCCACAATGTCCGGCCATTTTTTGGTTGCAGCCATCATTGTTGCTTGGCGGGCCGGGCTGGATTCAAACCCGCCAGCTCAGGTATACGTGGCTGGTGCCTTAGCCCCTTTAGCCACAGGCGCCAAGCCTGAAACCAATTTCATTCTAGAGTCCTTACTCCTTTTTCTTTTTTTCTTTAAATGTGAGACAGAGTCTCACTCTGTTGCCGCAGCCTAGAGTGCTATGGCGTCAACCTAGCTCACAGTAACTTCAAACTCCTAGGCTCAAGCAATCTTCCTGCCTCAGCCTCCAGAGTAGCTGGGACTATAGGTACACACAAGTATGAGCTAGTTTTTCTATTTTTTTTTTTAGTTTTTCTATTTTTAGAATACTAGGATCTATTTAGTTTTCTATTTTTAGAAGATAGGATCTTGCTCTTGCTCAGGCTGGTCTCCAATGCCCTCCTGCCTCAGCCTCCTGGAGTGCTAGATTACAGGAGTGAACCACCGCACTGGCTTAGAGTCCTTGCTCTTTCTATTATCTTTTTGCAGAGAAAAAAGGATTTCAGAGTAAAAGCCCAGATGCCTGCCATATTTCTGTAACAGAAATCAAGACAGTGTAGATACAGCATAGAGAAATGTTGGGGGCAGCGCCTGTGGCTCAAAGGAGTAAGGCACCGGCCCCATATGCTGGAGGTGGTGGGTTCAAATCCAGCCCCAGCCAAGAACTGCAGAAAAAGAAAAGAGTAACGTTGAGCCGGGTGCAGTAGCTCACGCCGGTAATCCTAGCACTCTGGGAGGCTGAGGCGGGTGGACTGCCTGAGCTCACAGGTTCAGACAGACAGAGACCAGACTGAGCCAGAGTAAGACCTCATCTCTAAAAATTGCCAGGAGGTAGAGTGCTTTGGTGTCATAGCTTACAGCAACTTCAAACTCCTGGGCTCAAGTGATTCTCTTGAGCCCAGGAGCTTGAGGTTGCTGTAAGCTATGACACCCAAGCACTGTACCAAGGGCAACAAAGTGAGTCTCAAAAAAAAAAAATAAGAGAGAGAAATGTGGAAGAGGCAGTAGGGGGGTCAGACCATGTAGGGCTTTATAGGTAATGCTAAGGAACTAGGATTTCATCAAAGCTCCTAGAAAGCAAGGGAGTGCCATAATTAGATTTACATTTTAAAAATATGAATTTGGCTGGTCAGTGAAGAACTGGTTGTAGAAGGGCATAAGTAAACACAGATCTTTTTGGAAGAGGTTCAGAATCCTCTATTGCACAGGTTCATAGAGATAATGGTGACTTGGCTTAGGATGTAGAAATAGAGATAGAGACAAATGGATAAACTTGAGATCTATTCTGAAAGCAGAGCCAAGAGGATTTATTGAAGGATTGGATTGTGGATCAATGAAGGAAAGAGCTCAATCAAGGATGGTTTCTTCTAGTTTTGGGGTCTGAACAATTCAATGGATGATGGCACCATTTACTTATTTCATACATTCTTCATGATGATCCCTTTCACTAGGATAAATTACAGTGGTGTCATCATAGCTCACTGCAACTTCACACTCCTGGGCTCAAGCCTTCCTCCTGCCTCCTAAAAAGTAGCTGGGACTATAGGCATGTACCACCAAGCCTGGCTAATTCTTCTACTTTGTAGAGACAAGGATCTCACCCTTGCTCAGGCTGGTCCCAAACTTCTGACCTCAAGGGATCCCCCCACCTTGTCCTCTCAAAAGTGTTAGGATTACAGGCGTGAGCCATGATGCTCTTACAGTTGAGAAAACCAAGATGAGGAGTGGTGGGAGGGGACCCTAAGTTTAACACAGTAGGGGAGACAGGATTCTAGTTCAAGTTTGTCTGATTCCAAAACTAGAGCTGTCAACTACACCACAACCCAGAAAACAAGGAATTTATTAAAAGTTTGGATGAATATGTGTTTTTGGAACATCTCACAGGTTCCTAGAAGACTTCCGCATAGTTGCAGCATGGCTCAAATGTCCCTGTCTTTTATTACCTTTGATTTGGAAGGTTACCAAACAATCTAGATATTAGAAACATTAATGTTGGCTGGGCGCCTGTGGCTCAACGGGCTAAGGCGCCAGCCACGTACACCTAAGCTGGCGGATTCGAATCCAGCCCCGCCCGCCAAACAACAATGAGGGCTGCAACAAAAAATGGCCGGGCGTTGTGGTGGGCGCCTGTAGTCCCAGCTACTTGGGAGGCAGAGGCAAGAGACTCGCTTGAGCCCAGGAATTGGAGGTTGCTGCGAGCTGTGATGTTACGGCACTCTATCCAGGGTGACAACTTGAGGCTCTGTCCCAAAAAAAAAAAAAAAAAGAAAGAAACATTAATGTTTATGTCAGTTTTAAAAAAGGGGATCAACCCTGTTTTAATCCCTTTCTTTTTTGAGACAGAGCCTCAAGCTGTCACCCTGGATAGAGTGCGGTGGCATCACAGCTCACAGCAACCTCCAATTCCTGGGCTCAAGCGAGTCTCTTGCCTCCGCCTCCCAAGTAGCTGGGACTACAGGCACCCACCACAATGCCCGGCCATTTTTTGGTTGCAGCCGTCATTGTTGTTTGGCAGGCCCGGGCTGGATTCGAACCCACCAGCTCAGGTGTACGTGGCTGGCGCCTTAGCCTGTTGAGCCACAGGCACCGAGCCTCTAAGGCTGCTTTTAAAGGAAAAACAAGAGACTAGAGTCTGAATTAGGAGAGACAATGAGCTTGTCGTGCAGTAACGACAACCGTCTGTGGCCCTCACCTCATCACACCTCATGCCTCTGCCTACCTGCTGTTGCCATGGGGCCCTCCAAGGCCACATTGTCCCCTTTGACAGGTTGGACTCTCACCCGCACCCACACATCTCTTCCCACTTGGGACACCAGAGAGCCAGGTCACCCGGAAGCTGGAGTCACCCCAGTATCCCCAGTCCAGGCACAACAGGGGAAGAGGGGCAACTTTGACTGTGCCCCACTGGATTAGAATTCCGTCTCTGGGGCATGTGGCTTTCATCACTTAATATCTAAATTTCAGTTTCCTAAACTGTAAAACAGGATTAGCCACAGCCGTGGCCACTCACTGAGTGGAGATGACTCACTGTAAGTTGTCTAGCTTCTTGTAAGTTTTCTCTCAAAGGCAGCAGTTTGGGATGAGATACCCACAACTGGTGTGAGCTTTCATTGATGATTCTTTTCTAAATCAATTATTTGTGCGATAGTTGCAAACGGTAGTTTTCCAAGTCCACCATTCCTTCTAAATGTATTAAATTAGGAGACCTTTCCCTTCTCTCTTATGTACTTTTTGCTTAATCAGTAGGGGGCAAATGGATTCTTGTTTTACTCAATGGTGTATAATTTGTTTCTGTTTTTTTTTTTTTTTTTGAGACAGAGCCTCAAGCTGTCACCCTGGATAGAGTGCTGTGGCATCACAGCTCACAGCAACCTCCAATTCCTGGGCTCAAGCGAGTCTCCTTCCCCCGCCTCCCAAGCAGCTGGGACCACAGGTGCCCGCCACAACGCAAGGCCATTTTTTGGTTGCAGCCGTCATTGTTGTTTGGCAGGCCCGGGCTGGATTCGAACCCGCCAGCTCAGGTGTACGTGGCTGGCGCCTTAGCCTGTTGAGCCACAGGCGCCGAGCCTGTTTCTTTTTTTTTTTGACACAGAGTCTCAGCCTAGGCTGTAGTGCAGTGGTGTCGTCACAGCTCACAGCAAACTCAGACTCTTGGGTTCAAGCGATCCTCCTGCCTCAGCCTCTCAAGTAGATGGGAAAGGCAAACGCCACAACGCTCCGCTAATTTTTCTATTTTTTGTAGAAACGGGTCTTGCTCTTGCTCAGGCTGGTCTTGAACTCCTGAGCTAAAGGGATCCTCCCCGCTTGGCCTCTCAGAGTGTCAGGATGACAGGGTAATCCATTATTATTATTTATCTGGTCAGCAGGACTCCTTCGAGCCATTTCCCATGACCTTCCAGCATGTTCCTATTGTTCTTTGAGTACTTCTTCTTTTTTTTTTTTGTAGAGACAGAGTCTCACTTTATTGCCCTGGGTAGAGTACCGTGGCGTCACAGCTCACAGCAACTCCAACTCCCGGGCTTAGGTGATTCTCTTCCCTCAGCCTCCCGAGTGGCTGGGACTACAGGTGCCCGCCACGACGCCCGGCTATTTTTCTGTTTTGCAGTTCGGCCGAGGTTGGATTTGAACCCACCACCTTCGGTATGTGGGGCCCATGCCCTACTTGGCGAGCCACAGGCGCCTCCCCTTTGAGTACTTCCTGATTTGTTATGGCATAGCAAAGTGGTCCACACTCTTATTATACTGTCCTGGTCTCAGCCATTTGTTCAAGAAATCTTGGTTATTTTTAGTGGAAAATAGTATACGCATAGTAGAACCCAGCATCTAGGCTAGATGGGTTTGTTGCTTTTGAGTGTAATCATTTCTAGATCTTTCTAGCAGGAAAAAACTGGAGTAGACACACTCATGTACACAAATTAACTATATCTACATGGTATTAGTTTATGCTTGTTCTGCTGATTCCCGTCAAAAAGGCTCCTCAGCCTTTTGCCATGACGTGCTTGTATGCCCCTTCTCAACGCTGTCAATGAACGTAAAGATACTCACTTGCTGACCCTTACAATACACAGAAGGTTGCTTTGGAATCCCTAACCCACAGCCTTGCCAAAGCAAACCCTACTAAACAGTTTAATTTTCTTACAGTCAATTATGCTTTATAGTCAAAATGCTGTATTTGAAAAATTCCTTGGAGTAAATTTTGTGATGTTTATTATATTCCAATATAATTGGGTTTGTTTTTGTTTTTGTTTTGTTTCTTGAGACAGAGTTGCCCTGCCTAGAGGGCTGTGGTGTCATAGCTCACAGCAACCTCAAACTCTTGGGCTCCAGTGATCCTCCTGCCTCAGCCTCAGCTAGTATTTACATTTTTAGTAAAGAAAAGGGTCTGGCTCTTGCTCAGGCTGGTCTTGAACTCCTGAGCTCAAGGGATCCACCGATCCACCGGCCATGGCCTTCTACAGTGTTAGAATTACAATTGTTAGCCACCAGCCCTGCGGTTTGGGTTTTTTATTTTAATTTCTTGAGTTAGTTCCCTTTTCCTTCCGTGTGGTCGTGCTCTCCATTTTAAATACAGGTAAGTTCATTTGTCTGGTTTGTTATATTTCAGGATTTTGCCTCCTCTACCTTACTGACTTAGTTTATTTAATTTTATTTACTTTTGGAGTATACAAACATTAATGTGGTTTCAAAAGTCCATATTACACAAAAATATGGACTCAGACGTATGATTATCCCTTCTAGTAGATTCCTGCCCACCTCTCTGGGCAGTTAATGTCAGCATGTTTAGTTTTATCTGTCCTGTGTTTCTTTTTTTTTTTTTTTTTGAGACAGAGCCTCAAGCTGTCACCCTGGATAGAGTACCGTGGCTTTACAGCTCACAGCAACCTCCAATTCCTGGGCTCAAGCGAGTCTCTTGCCTCCGCCTCCCAAGCAGCTGGGATTACAGGCGCCCGCCACAACGCCCGGCCATTTTTTTTTTTTTTGGTTGCAGCCTTGTTGTTTGGTGGGCCCGGGCTGGATTCGAACCCACCAGCTCAGGTGTACGTGGCTGGCGCCTTAGCCCGTTGAGCCACAGGTGCCGAGCCTGTCCTGTTTTCTTTTTACAAAAATAAGTTGATTATACCCATATCTATATCTATGTCTGTATAGATCTATATCTAATATTAATATCTATATCTGTATATCTTTGGTACACAAAAGATAACAATATATATATTCTTATGCTGTTTGATTTTTTCTTTTTTTTTTTTTTTAACAAAATGTCCTACAGATGACTCCATATCAGAGATACCATCACATAGAGTTTTAATGAATTTGCACATATTTCTCATCTGATTCTCATAATATTCCATAAGGTAGGCACAATGTATGTCATTATGCCCATTTTGTAACTGGGAAAATAGATTCAGGGAGGTAACAGGGATGAGCAGTGACAGAGTGGGGGCTGAGACTTGGTCTTGAGTTTGAGCCCAACTGTGCTGTAAGAGTCCTTAGCTCTCCAACCCTCCACTTTGGAGGGTGACAGAATTTGTGGGCTGGTTTAGGACAGTAACCACTATTTACAATGTGTGTCTAGGTTTATTGGTAATAATGTGTTCTGAATTCCAAACAATCGCTTTAAAACAAAAGTTTGTAAAGTGAACTGTGTCAGGATCTTGAGTGTGCTCTAACTTGGTAATTTGACATGAGTTGATAAAGGACCTTACTTCTTTGGGGAAATGGAAATTAAAACAATAATGAAATACTCTTTCCTAACCATCAGATTGGCCAAAATTGACAAACCTGACTATACCAAATGTCAGAGAAGATACAAAGCAATAGAAATGCTTATACATGATCAACAAAAGTATGCAATCACTTTGGAAGACAATTTGACAACATCCTGTACGTTTAAAGCTACACATTGCTTTACTGCAACAATTAGCATGTAATGAGTTTATTGGTGCTTTTTTTTTTTTTTTTTTTTTTTTATAGAGACAGAGTCTCACTTTATCCCCCTCAGTAGAGTGCTGTGGCGTCACACAGCTCACAGCAACCTCCAACTCCCGGGCTTAGGCGATTCTCTTGCCTCAGCCTCCCGAGTAGCTGGGCCTACAGGCGCCTGCCACAACGCCCAGCTATTTTTCTGGTTTGCAGTTCGGCCGAGGCTGGGTTTGAACCCACCACCTTCAGTAAATGGGGCCGGCGCCCTGCTCGATGAGCCATAGGCACCGCCCTATTGGTGCTATTTTTAAATGAATAAATGAATATACATTTTTAAATGTTCTCAGTTTTAATCTCTAATATGGTTAACGTCAATAGCTGTCACACACATAATCAAAACTCTTTGTGGTCCTAAATAAACTTCACGAATGTAAAGGGTTTCTGATACCAAATGTTTATGAACTGCTGTCCTAGAGAAAATCTGGAATATGCGTACAAGGATTGCTTAGAGACATTCATTACAAGATTGCTGGTAATAGTGCAAGTGTGGACACAGCTTAAATGTCTGTCATAGAAGTACAGACAAATACATTGTTGTATATTTCATACAACCGGGTTTTATGTGAAAACTAAAATGAATCAATCTGGATAAATCTCAAAAACAATGTGGGTGAAGAAAGCAAGTCACAGATCATTGTGTAGTACATGACAAATTTACTTTAATTTTAAAAATTTGCAAAGCATTTTCCTGTACTGTAGATGTATACATAGATGTATAATGAAAACTTAAAAATAAACCTGGGCCAGGTGTGGTGGCTCACACCTGCAATCCCACACTTTGAGAGGCTGAGGCAGGAGGATCACTTGAGGCCAGGAGTTTGAGGCCAGCCTGAGTAATATAGCAAGAATCTGTGGCTATGAAAATTTAAAAAAAAAATGGCTCAGCGCCTGTGGCTCAAGCGGCTAAGGTGCCAGCCACATACACCTGAGCTGGCAGGTTCGAATCCAGTTGGGGCCCACCAAACAACAGTGACAGCCTCAACCAAAAAAATAGCCAGGTGTTATGGCAGGTACCTGTAGTCCCAGCTACTTGGGAGGCTGAGGCAGAAGAATCCCTTGAGCCCAGGAGTTGGAGTTTGCTGTGAGCTGTGATGCCACAGCACTCTACCCAGGGCAATAGCTTGAGGCTCTGTCTCAAAAACAAAAATTAAGCAGGCACAGTGATATATGTCTGTAGTCCCAACTACCTGGGAGGCTGAGGCAAGAGGACCACTAGAGCCAGGGAATTCAAGGTTGCAGTGAGTTATAATCCATGTACTCCAGTCTGGGTGACAGAGTGAGACCCCCAACTATCAAAAAAATTTTTTTTTAATTTTTAATTTAAAAATTAAATTAAAAAAAACATTCCAAGGAATGATGTATTTCAAGTTCAAAATAGAGGCCTTCAACTCTATTATATAATTTTTAAAAGATATATCTGGAGTAAGTACGTGAAAGTATTAAAATTTCTGTGGAAGGTGTAAAGGTAATGGTCACATAAATCGCTATTCTTTTCTGTGTATTTGAAGTACAGACAAGACGGGAAGGAGAGGATGAGGTTATCCAGATAATTACTGGAGACAGGGCGATTATCTGGACGGATTATTACAATCCCTCACAGTGAGAAGTAAGAGCTCAGAATAATATGCAGTCATATCTAGGAAGCTACTTCATGTTTTGTTTTGTTTTGGTTTGGTTTTTTGCAGTTTTTGGCCAGGTTTGAACCCACCACCTCCTGGGGCCGGCACCCTACTCCTTGAGCCACAGGAGCTGCCCTACTTCATGTTCCTGGAGAAATAAGGAAAGAAGGTGGTTGAGGTGTACTTATTAAAAAATCAGAAGAAATAAATGTTTGTTGAGTGCTTTTTTTTTTGAGACAGAGTCTCATTCTGTCGTCCGTAGTAGATTGCTGTGGCATCACAGCTCACAGCAACTCTTGGGCTTCAGGGATTCTCTTGCCTCAGCCTCCCGAGTAGCTGGGACTACAGGCACCCGCCACAATGCCCGGCTATTTTTTGTTGCAGTTCCCACTGCTGTTTCAGGTGGCTGGGCTGCGTAGGAACCCACCACCCTTGGTATATGGGGCCTGGCGCTCTACACACTGAAGCACAGGTGCCGCCCTATTTTTGTTTTTTTTTTTGAGACAGAACCTCTAGCTGTCACCCTGGCTAGAGTGCTGTGGTATCATAGCTCACAGCAACCTCCAATTCCTGGGCTCAAGCGAGTCTCCTGCCTCTGCCTCCCAAGTAGCTGGGACTACAGGCGCCCGCCACAACGCCCGGCCATTAGATCTCTGCTTTCAAGATGACACCTTGTTGATATAGAAACAAGGTGTCATCTTGAAAGCTGAGATCCCATCAGATCCCAGAACTACTGATGCCTTAATCTTATACTTTTCCAGCTTCCAGAACTGTGAGAAATAAATTTCTATTGTGCATAAATTATCCAGTGTGAGGCGTTTTGTTGTAGCAGCCCCGGCGGACTAAGACAGGTACATTAGTCCTGTAAGATATCTGGTGAAAAATAATTCCTCATGTTCAGATATTTTGATATACCCGCACTGTTTGATATCTCATCCTCCTCCCTGAGAGTCACAATGCAAATTAGTTTATTAAAGATCCTGAGAAATCCTGTGGTAAAGAAAATTATTCACATTATTTAATCAGCATAATTTCCCTACACGTTTTCGGTAAACCCCTATCAAAATTCTGTGAAATGAGTGTTCCAAGGAACGCACAGGAGGAAACGCAGGTTAGACCCCTGCTTAGATCCCTTTGTGTATCTGTGATCCAAACACCTGAAAATAAGAAACACATCTATGCAGTTATTAAACAAAGGTGAGTATACTCAAATGCTTCTTAAGTTAAATGTATAAACTCATCACCTGGGAATCTAGTTAAACATTAGATTCTGATTCAGAAATCTTGCGTAGAGCCTGTCCTCTGATTGTGCAGTTCTAACGAGTTCCCAGCTGATAGCCATATTGCTGGTCCACAGACCATCCTTTGAGTAGCGAGTTTCTAAACAACACAAGATGTAAAAAATAATAGTCACCCTGGTGATGATTGCTTTAAGACATATAGTAAAATAATAGATAAGGATATGTTATTACAGATAAGTTTTAATTATATATTTAAAGAAACGTGGTTGCAATTTGTTGCTTTGCCTTGGTGGTGATTTCAGAATTTCTCAGGGCCGCCCCATAAATTCAGGAACATTTTTATTTAACAGAAAACTGTCTGGGAATCAGTTTGGGATGCTGCACCATTATGAAGCCTGTTCCCAATTTAGGCATTTGAGGGTCTTCCATAAAGATACTGGAAATAGTTTATGATTCAACCCAGAAGAAGTTATCAATCTGGTCAGATCATTATCTATATGCTTTGGACTCAAGATGATTAAAACCTTTTCTCTCCAGGAAAAAAAGGTTGTTTTCTTTTTTTTAAAAAAATTTTCTCCTAGCTCAGATTTGAACTTCCCTGGTCTACATTTCCAGAATCATCTTCGCCACTTTACACTAACAGTATTGTAGCATACTTTTTTTTTTTTGCAGTTTTGGCCGGGGCCGGGCTTGAACCCACCACCCTCGGTACAAACCTGGTGCCCTACTACTTGAACCACAGGCGCTGCCCTTGTGGCATACTTTTTTTCAACAAAATCTAAAGATATGTGAGCGTCAGGTAGAAAGGTTTTAAGCAGACAAGCTTCCAGGAGCATACAAAGATCATATTAATGAAATTACTTCCAATAATAAAAATGAGAGAAAGTTTGACATGTGCTAATTAAAGAGTTTGATACCACATATGTGTGAAGTTATTTTCAATTACGAGATCTGAGTCCAATAATGAATTCTTTGAAGCCGTTTCCAAAGTAACATATTTGGTTATATATAAAATTTCATACCAATCCCTAAGTAAAAATAATTTGCAACCTTCATGATACGTGAGAGGAAAAATGGTCAAAGGTACACTATGCTCTCAATGAAAAAGTTTAAAATGTTCAAAATTGTAAGCAGCTGGGGAAAATTCATAATATAACATTAAATGAAATAAAAAATAAAAGAAAGTGTATATTTCCTATAAGTAGACAACAAGAAAATGAAGGAATTTTAGTATGTGGGGACATAAAATCATGAGTAAATGCCCCTTACACTTATATTGCTGTTAATACTATATTTCCACTATTACTGTACATTGCATTATTTAAAATAAGTTTATTAAGATAGCTCTTGCTAATGGATCTACAGAAACACAGTTATCAGTTCTAACAATGGGACTTGGAAAATACCATATTTGTTTATTTTTTATTTTTTGAGACAGAGTCTCATCATGTCACCCCCAGTAGATTGCGATGGCGTCACAGCTCACAGCAATCTCAAACTCTTGGGCTTAAGCAATTCTCTTGCCTCAGCCTCTCAAGTAGCTGGGACTACAGACTCCCACCACAATGCCCAGCTATTTTTTTGTTGCAGTTGTCATTACTGTTTAGCTGGCCTGGGCCAGGTACAAACCCACCAGCCTGGGTATATGTAGCCAGCACCCTACCCACTGAACTACAGGTGCCGCCTGTTGTCATTGTTTTTAATGTGTTGGAGTAGGAGAAATGTTTATTGATTGAAACTTTGTAAACTTCTTGTCTATAGTGTGTAAAATTAAGCTATACACAAGGAAGGTTAAGAAGTCTAGCAGGAGACAGATGGCACACCCAACTGAATAGCTGAGGGGAGTTTAATAGACTATTTACAAAGGTATGGGCCAGGTTTAGAGTCATCAGCAAGAAATAGGGCAGCTCTAGGATGAGGGGCTAGCAGTGAGCTGTTGTCATACGTGGGACAAAAGGGTCAAGGATGAAGATGGAGCAGTCCAAGGAACCCAGGTTTGGCTGCTGAATGGAAAAGTCCCTGAAAGGAGGCAAGCAGCTAATGTACAGCATCCTGACAGGGGCAGCCTAAGGAACAGATAACCCAACCTCACATGCCTGATGCATCCTAATCATAGATCCCAGCCAAAGCCTAAGGACAGGGCAGCTGGTTGATGCAGGTCAGACTCCAGGCCCAGGGTTGAAACAGAGGAGGGTGACATGTAGATAGGAAGAGACATGTGAGTGATAAGCAGAACAAGGGGCAATGTAGGAGTACAGGGAGAGGATATGTGCATTTATTCAGGGGTTCACATAGGGCTCAGGTTAAGGGCTTGAGGTTAATGTTACTGAAGAAAAACAGGGCTAAAGGCCCTTCTTAAAATGCAGAACATTTTATACACATGCTTATTTCTCCTTATGTGCAAGAGTGGCCATGTTGTGTCTGCTTGTTTGAAGTAAAATGTTCCAAGACATCCCACACACTCCTTTGCATTAATAGCCAATGAATTTTAAGGAGAATCTTATCAGAGCTTTATTTAAATCTCTCCTGACCATTGTACTGTTGGTGGGATTGCAAACTAATACAGCCTCTTTGGAAAGAAGTCCAGAAAATTCTCAAAGAACTCAAATAGACCTTCCATTTGATCTGCAATCCCCATTACTAGGTATCTACCCAAAAGAAAAATAATCATTTTATTATAAGGAAATTTGCATTAGATTGTTTATTGCAGCTCAATTTAGAATTGCTAAGATGTGGAATCAACCCAAGCGCCCATCAACCCGCGAATGGATTAATAAAAGGTGGTGTATGTATACTATGGAATACCATTCGGCCATAAAAAAAGATGGACACTTTACATCTTTTGTATTAATCTGGATAGAGGTGGAGAACATTCTTTAGTAGAGTATCATAAGAAGGGAAAAGCAAGTATTCAAAGTATTCAATACTAATGTGAAGCCAGTAGACAAACCAATACATGCCTGCACAAGAGGAAAACTTAATTTAATTCAGGTTGTGGGAAGGGGGAAGAGAGAGTGGAGAGAGAGGAGAAAGGAGGGAAATGATTGGTGTGCTCTCATCTAATGGGCACAATGTAAAGGTATATGGCAAACCTCCTGGGTGAGGAGCACAACTACAATAGGGATGTTACCTCATGAATACAAACACTGTAACCTAATCATTTTTACTCTATTAATTTGAAATAAAAATATAAACTTAAAAAATAAAAAAATAAATCTCTTCTGATCACACTTTCTTGTGGCAGATTTTACATATGTATGTATATAAGTATATATACAAATAATAAATCACCCTTACACCTTCATGGAGATTTTCTAGACTTCCAAATTCTCCTCCTCCAAAACCTACCTTCCTTCCTTTCTTTCTTCCTTTCTTTCCTTCTTCTTCTTTTTTTTTTTTTTGCTAGAAGTATAAGTTTTTTTTTTTTAATTTCAGATTAACAAATACAATATTTTAAATTTACTTTGGGAGGTTACCCCACCCCCATCTCAGATCATGTGGTTTAAGATGTGATCCATGCTTAGACTACCAAAGCCCTGAATTTCCTTAGCCATATTGATTTGTTCAGAGTTGGGTACATGAGCCAGGTCTTCCCTAGCATCAAAAATTACATCCTCCTGGGCACATTTGATTAATTTAGAGATGAGCATAAACCCAAGTTAATCCAATCATAGTTAATTCTGAGTATTAGGAAGGTGTACCAGTGTCATTTCTGCTATAGGGCACCAAACTATAGTTTAAGACTTCAGCCAATGAATGTAATGCAGAGAAAGTTGAGAAACAGAGGCCTGATAACATTGAGTAAGTCCTTGGATCAAAATTTGCCTGAAGAAGTGTAGAACATAGATGTTTTGGTACAATAATCAAGTAAAAGAGGTGAAAGCTATGTTGATTGGTTTGATCTAACCACATCAGAATGTAAAAAAAAAAAAGCACATTGTACTCCACATATGCATGAATGTATTCATGATCTATATGTATTTGACTTAATAAAAAGATAAAAATAAAAAAGTTAATATATCTGTCAAAAAAATAAAAAATAAAATTTGCCTGCAGAGATGAGTACTGAACTTACAGGCGTATTAGCCAATTAATTCCTCTATTTGCTTACATGAGTTTGAATTAGGTTTTCTATCACATGCAATAAGGGAGTTCTAAGAAATATATTTCCTTACCACATTTAGTCTTACCACCTAGTTCATCTGGAAAAATCTCCATATTGATCTCCTTTTTGATCTAGCACTATCCTGTTTAAAAAATTTAGCAATAAATCTTCACTGCTTAGCTTGACAGGCACAATCTGGCTTCTGCCTTAACTTGGCCGGTTCAGGCATGTGACTTAACAGCATGAGGCCAACTGGAAGAAGAAAAGCTAGGACTTGGATGGGAAGTGGTCAGGGTGCCATGCGTGGCCTGCTTGGGAGAGGGCATTGGTTGTGTCTGGGAACAGTGCCCTCTGGTAATTTCTAAAATCAGGACTAAATAAAAGGTAGAAGACTAGAGACAAAAAAATAATATTTCAGAGACAAAATTCTGGGAAATCTGGGTCACCAAAAGGTGTAAAGATACTACAGCTCAAGGGCAAGATGAGTTTCCCTCAGTTCTTTGGTTCTTGAAGCTGATTAGAGGCAGCCAGCCAGCCAGCCATGTGGTTGGATCACTAGAGCTACACGGGAGAGCACCCATACTAAGCCCTACCTGGCTGGCAGGGGAACACAGATCACTGCTAAATGCATTAATTCTGTCGATATTTCCTCAAGAAGTCAGATGGTGAGCCTGCCCCCATGAGACTTCAGTAGCTTCACCTGGAGAGGACACGGCCCCGGAAACAAGGTAGTTGCTAACAGGAACAACTCACCGTCCAACACTGGGGTAGTATTGTGTGCATTGGCTTAGAGACCACCCTAGATCTGGTCTTAAGTCCCACATTCACCACTAGCTAGATGTATGACCTCAGGCAGATGTTTAAATTATCTACACCTCAGTATTTTCACATACAAAATAGTTATTTCCTAAGAAGTTAATTGTGATGATTCAATGATTAATAGTGTACAGTGTTTAGCACAGAGTAGGTTACTCTGTAAATACACCCTTGCACTGCTGAGAAGCTGGGAACACCATGTCTTCTACTTAGCAGGTACTCCCCATTCCCATTTTCTCCCCTCATTTTTTCCCACTGAACTTCTACCCATCCATTAAGATTTAATTCACAAGTCACCACTTTCATGACACCTTCCTCTCAACTAGATGGAAACTTTCCTTTAGCTAGCTCCTTGTAACAACAGAAACTGCACACAGGGCAGCAATTCTTAATCCTGGCTGCATATTAGAACCACTTAGAAATCTATTAAAAATATTGATGCCTGGGCCCCAGTCCCAGAAATTCTGGTTTAATTGGTCTGGGGTGAGGCTTAAGCATCAATAGATTTAAAAACTCCCCAGGTGATTCTAATGTGCAGCCAAGATTTAGAACTACTGATGGGTGAATAAGCATGTTCTTAAATAAAGTTTATCAATGTATTCAGGCTAAGATATTAATGGCTTAAAGTTTTAATAGACTAACCTTTAGACTACTTGCATTTTTATTAAAAGCAATGCAATATTATGCTCCAATAATACAAAGGTAAATAAGATTTTTTAAATGTGTAGGTTAAAGGAAGGAATCACAATTTAGCTAGGAAGATGGAGATAGAATTATGAGCATAGAACATGATATTTGAGTGGTTCCCTAGAAATGTATCAAAAATATTTTAGGAGCACAAACAGGAAAAGCATACTGATTTGGAGGTGGAAAAAAAAGAAGAGGAAAAGAAAAAAGAAGAGGAAAAGGACTTCAAAACATGGATGACATTGAGCTGAATGTGGAAAGGTGACAACAGGTTTGCAAGGTCAAGGACCAGAAGGCTTTCCAGGTCATATGTGGAAGTATCAAAGCTTATGGCTCTTTCCGATTTAGATGCCTTCCTAACCCAAAGAATAAATTGTTAATAGAGGGAATTGCAAACATGGTGAGAGGATATCTTGAGGCAGGAGGGCTATTTCCCAAATCACACTTAAATTAGATGACTGGTTACATTGGACCAACTTCTAGCTTGAGTTATTTTTTGAAAAATGAAAGAGGTAGGGGTAGTAGCCCCTATGCGTAATCCTAACTCTCTGGGGAGGCAAAGGTGAGAGAATGGTTTGAGCCCAGGCATTTGAGATTGCAGTAAGCGATGATGAAAAACAAACAAACAAACAAAAGAAAGAATTACTTTCTAAAACCAATTTATGGAAGGATGGACAGGGTTCAGGGATAACTGAACCAGGAACTGAATGCCCCTAAGGTTCTGTTCTTCCGCTGTCCAGAGGCTGTTTCTCTCTGGATGTCAATGTCATTGTCTTACTTTGTCCACACTGCCATGGCTGATGTCAGTTCTAGATCCACAGATTCTCACCTTGCCCATCTGTGGAAGCATTTTGAGTATCTGAATTAGGCCTTGTCCATTCCTAGACCAAGCACAAGGATAGAGGATGCCCATTTTGAGTCAGGTGCCCATCTCTTCCTCTGATCAGTCTGATCAAGGAAGCAGAGACTATGGACAATTATTGGCCTCCATTCACATAAGTCCTGTGATTAAAATAAGCCCTCTTAGAAGACATGAGGTGAGCACTGCTTGTAAAAGAATGGAAGAATGTTGGGCAGATCTTAGTGGTAGATCTAAGATCTATAGTGGTAGATGAATCTCTACCACTATATATCCCTTGGCCACCTCCCTAGCTCTCTCAATGCTCTCTTCTTCCTATTTAACACATTGACTGCCATCCATACAAACCAAACTTTTCCTTAGGGCCATGGTGTTTCATTAGGAAAATAGAATAAAAACTTCAAAAATAAAATGTTCTCTGCTCGGCGCCTGTGGCTCAAGCAGCTAAGGCGCCAGCCACGTACACCTGAGCTGGCAGGTTCGAATCCAGCCTGACCCCGCCAAACAAACAATGACAGCTGCAACCAAAAAATGTCCGGGCGCTATGGTGGGCGCCTGTAGTCCCAGCTACTTGGGAGGCAGAGGCAGGAGACTCACTTGAGCCCAGGAATTGGAGGTTGCTGTGAGCTATGATGCTACAGCACTCAACCCAGGGTGACAGCTTGATGCTCTGTCTCAGAAAAAAAAAAAAAAAAGTTGCAAAAATAAAATGGTTCTCTTTAAGTTAATGAAAAATTTTGGCCAGGTTTTGCCCACAGGGGCCACCCTTCATGTAACATGTATGCTATAACATGGTAGCATCACTTGCCTGCTCACCACAGGCTCCCAACATGTGTTATATATTCTTCATGAGGCTTTGGGCTCAAAACTAGCATGAGTTAAATACAACTCACAAGGCAGTTGGTATATTAAATAATTTCTCAATGCCTCTGTGGGTGATTGATTACAAAAATGGCTCAAATTCTCCACTTTTCCCTCTATCCATGCCCTTCTATATGTGACTTTACAAGCGACTTCCATAAAGAGGTGGAGTCTATTTCCCCAACTCTTGAATATGGACCAGAATTGTGACTTGCTATGGCCAATAAAATGAGGCAAAAGTGACGGCAGGGTAGTTCTGACCCTTCTTTGAGAAGTCCTGTGTTCTTGTGCTTTTACTTTTAAAATTTAAAAGTCACCAATTTTAGAAAAAGGCCAGGACAGTCTGATGGAAGATGAAAGACCCTATAGCCAAAACCAAATTGTTTTAGGTGAATCCATTCTAGACCAGCCAGCCACCAGGCAAACCACCAATTGAGACCCAGACACATGAATAAAGCTCAGCCAAGATCAGCCAAGCCCAGCCAAGACTAGAAGAACTACCCAACAGAGCCACAAACTCATAAGCGAAATAAATGGTGGTTGGTTTAAGCTACTGGATTTTGTGGTTGCATGGTAGCAGAATTTTTGTGGAAATACATAACCAATATAGCCACAAAATGCTATAATCCACATATAACCACTGATATAATCAGCCCACCTCAATGCCAAAAGCTTGATGTTCTGTATCACAGGGTAATTTCTCCTCCTGTTCATTAGATGCAAATGTGACTTTTTTGAAACTAATATTTAATGATGACAGAAAACCAGTCTAACACAAGTCCAAACTTTCAACTTAGAACTGGGAAAAGGGATGCTGTACGGAGAGCAATGATCCATGCTACTGATCTTTGCCCCAACGTGCTCCAATTTGCTTTTGCATTTGCCCTTAGGCCCTATGTATGTGCGGCCTTTGCAGGAGGGTGATTCCAGCTGCCTTAAAAAAAAAAAAAAATTGCAAAAAAAACTATCCTGCTGTCCAAGGATTATAAGATAAACGATGGCTTTAGTGGGTCTCATTGGCATCTATGTGTTGAATCATTTCCCTGGCAATATATTTAGTTCTTTAATTGGCCAATCTGGTAGCTCAGATTCAGCCAGCCGGGCGATTTTCTTCAGCAGCAACCCTGAGAGACGGGAAAGAGGCTTGGAAAAGTTTAAACTTCAGCCATTCAGTTTATCTACAGCTGGTACAGGAAATCCCAGTGGGCTAGGAATTTCCTTGGGGCATAAATAATTACAGGCTGTCTTATTCAGGTTTGGGATTTCTCCTACAACATCACAACTGCCTAGTCACCAACTGCCTGATATTTGAACTAAACATCATTCTCATTTTTTTTTCCTCCTTTCCTGTGTCTGCTTAGGTCTTAAGAAAATTAGGTCTTTACTTCAAGTTGTGAATAGAAGGGTGGGTAGAGAAGGGAGGCAAAGCTAATCTGACCCCAACCCCAGGTAATTCTTGGGAGAAGCCCGGAAGATCAGACTTCCTAGTTGCCCTGGAATCCAGAATCCCTGTTCAGCTTGGCCTGAGACATAGACTTGTAATTTGCCAGTGCATAAATGTATAGGACTGCTCTTGAAGGAAAGAATAGATTTGCTTAATAAAACTTTCTTTCTGCTTTCAGCATAGGCAAAATATGTCTTCCCCTTACAGTACCATACTGAATGCCTTGAGAGGTACCTCCAAGACTCCACGACCATAGCATTTTTCTAACACTTTCTCCAAAACTTCAGCCTTGATGGACATGTGGTTTGAATTCCAAGAGACCACAGTTTACACAGTGGTTCTCAACCTTCCTAATGCCGTGGCCCTTTAATACAGTTCCTCATGTTGTGGTGACCCCCAACCATAAAATTATTTTTGTTGCTACTTCATAACTGTAATTTTGCTACTGTTATGAATCGTAATGTAAATATCTGATATGCAGGATGTATTTAGGTGACCCCTGTGAAAGGGTCGTTTGACCTCCAAAGAGGTCACGACCCACAGGTTGAGAATTGCTGGTTTACAGTGTAATGAGTAGCACCAAATCTGACTAACTACTCAGTATTCAAACCATAATTGTGGAAGACTGTTTCCAGAAGAAGGGTACTCTTTCTAGAACATCAGCATTCTGGACAAACAAAACAAATGCCTGATGATTACAACTCCATATCAGTGTTCTTGTGCTGTCTCTCTGGTAGCTTGGTAGGGTCTGCGTGCAGTGCTGCCTTGCTTGAGAGGGCATTCTGAGGCCATGTCTGGACTGTGAGAGAAAGAATGCTACGATTAATTAGTTATGTCTGCAAAGTCAAGATATAGGAAATAAAGAGATACATGTCATGTTTTGCCATTCTCGTTCTATCTCAATTAAGCTTAAGATCAGTTCTATTATGTGGCCTTTTCTTTACGAAATAAGAATTTGAGAATTTGATAAGCATTTGAGATAAAATTTGAGAAGAGTCTAACATGAAAAATAATCCCTTTAACTTCCCAGTAGAATACTTTCACTTTTCAAAAACTAGTTCACTTATATATATAAATTAACATTGTCCACAGAGGATATTGTTTACACTCCAAATGTTATAGTCACTCTCAATTAAAACTGTTGCATACTTAAGGTTACGTGTCTTTTTCTTTTTAAATACAAAGTCAGATAATAAGCGAACATTTTATATTCTATAAAAAATAATACTGACCTTTTGAGGCTCAGATATAAAATACCTACTCTACCTGCTTCTTAGTCTTGTGAAGATCATACTATGAAAATGTTAAAACACTATACAAAAGTTATTTTTACTGCTTTTCACTTTGAAAACTGTAATACTCTATGTAAATTACTTTTACCACCATGTGCTTTTTAAAAAATTTTGTTCAGCTACTTAATTTTGATTCTTTTTCCCAGAGTGCTCCAATCTCCTTTGGGGGTTGTCTTCAAACACTGTGTGACCATGGGACAATAGTGATTATAGCATCCCCATCCACAAAAAATAGGGCAACAGTGGGGGCATGAGATCCTGTTTCTACTTGTTCTCTGAAATTGCTAATATATGTATGTAGGCATGTGAGAAAGTTCACAGAATTTGATGCTTGTTCCCAAGAGACTGGCTCTATGGCAAAAGTCAGCTTCAGGCGCAGATGTGGTCGTAGCTTAGTGGGGGCTGTGTTGGTGGCAATGTCCTGATTCTGACTTGACCATCCCTGGGAGTGCTATATTACCCCTCCTAATGCCTGGCCTCCTTGTCTTTTGCTTTCTGGGTCACGTTTTCAGTCTAATAGTGAAACTCTTTCTATACAGGGTCTTCTATGAATCCCCTTCCTCATTTTATATTTTAATGCATTTTTTGCTCAACTCAGCAATAATTTCTATTACAAAAGGAACCCCGAGTAATGCATTATCTGATAGGAGTAATGAACATGGACCCTGTGTCTGTATCTTACATATTAGGCCTGAAATGTTATCAGGTGCTCACTAAATAATTGTTCAATAAATGCAAGACTGGAATACAACTGGATCTCTATATTCTTATTGCTGATTCCAGTGCATCTCCAGACAATATCTGAGTTCAAGGGAGGAAAGATCATACCTCTAAGTCTGTCCTTTTTGATGAGGGAGGCAAAAATCTTCCTCAGAAACTGTCACCCAGCAAACGTTTTTTACTCCTTTAACCCCTCTCGCTTGCCATTAGGTGGAGAAACCACACATCTCTCTTGGGGCTGGTGGCTATCTTGCTACCAAAAGATATGAGATTCTACAAGGAGAAAATGAATGGATCGATAGTGGGTAGATAGCTAATGATGTCTGTGAGCAAAAAAACTAATAAAAAATAGACGATAATTCTGGCCCTCTGAGAGTTAAAACCTGTTATGGTTTGGATGTGGTGTTTGTCCACACTAAAACTCATGTTGAAATTTCATCCCCATCAGAGGTAGGGTCTTGGTGGAAGGTGTTTGGGTTATGGGTGTGGATCCCTCATTAATGTTTTAATATCATTCTAAGGTAGTGAATTCTCCCTCCCACAGGACAGGATTATTACCAATCAGGGTGGGTTTGTTACACGGCCAGAATGCCCATTGGGTTTCTCCCTCTTCACATGTGTCTATTTCCTCTTTCACCTTCTCCATCATGTTCTGACACAGCATGAAAGTCCTCACCAGAAATATTCCCTCAAATGTCTCAGCCTGTAGAACTGTAAGCTAAATAACTTCTTCTTCTTTTTTTTTTTTTTTAAATAAATTATCCAGTTTCAGGCATTCAATAGTAGCAATACAAAGGAGACTAAGAGAGAGACTATGGGAATTTGGACCATGATGAAAACAGGAACACTTCTAATGAACATGCCCTTGGTCCCCATGACCCACCATCTCTAGCTCAGGCCAAGCAAAGATGTCTCCGAGATGACCTGCTAAGTCTGAAGATGGGTCCTTCCTTTCATATACAAGCATGTAAGCTCTGATTGGAGAAGAGGATTTATTTATTTGGAGGAATCAGAAGTACTATAGCTGGCCATAGTCTTATAAGCCTAGAAGTTTCTATCTGAAGGCAATGATGGTTTTTAACTGCCCAGAACAAAAGGCTCCAGTCTGTGATGTATTTTCAATTATGTAGCCAACTTTCCTGCTAAATCCTTCTCTGCCTTACAAGGGTTGCTGCAAACTCCTAACCTGGCCCTGGCCCTGGCCCTTCCCTCTATGATATAACATTCCATGAGACCCCGCTAATCCAGCAATGACCCTTGCCATGATGACCTTTCTCCAAGCTCCCTGCCTTTGACCACAAGAACTAAACATTCCCATTCTCTGCCCCACTAAGGCTCCAAACACTGGGCCTGAGGAGTAGCTAATTGGTTTTTTACAAGCCTAAAATAATCCAGACATTTAAATATTGATGTTCATTTCCGGGTAGCTGTAAACACAAAAGGGGGAAAAGAGCATGTTTAACTGCTTCCTCTCATTCAGTCTCACTATAATAATGGTCTTTAGTCAATAAACCCAGCTTTATAAAGAGGCAAGTCATTTGAATTAAAAAGATGCTCCGATGGGCTCTGTGTCATGATGGAGTGGTCCATCCACTTGGTGTTGTCTACTCTGCTCATCCAGCAGCTCCTCCCACCCCCATTTGGCACATTTTTTGGCATGGGAGGAAGGCTGTAGAAATCCTGAGTCCTAGGCTGAAGAAAGAATAAAGCAAACCATATTTAGTTTCCAAGGAAGCATTTCCCAGTAGCCAATGCTGGAGAGACCCTGACATGCCACTCCAGATCAAGACTGAAAGATGATGGTGTCACTGCCTTCCTCTCCTCAAAGCACAGAGCTGAGGGGACACACAGGTGCCAGGGGTAGTACACTGAGCCACCATGTGCAAGAAGGACCCACAGTGTCATTTCTAACCCTCTCTCAATCCTGTTTGTGTTCCTCAATAGCATCCTCCTATGCTGTCCAGTCAGATCCTCAAAATGCACTTGCCTGTCTCTCTCTTATGTTTGCTTTTCTTTTCTTGTATTATTTCATATTATTTGTTGAAAACATACATCAACAAGCAGACAATAATTTGTCCCAAAGCTGATAGTTCCATTTTCACATGTGTTCGACTGTTATCATTAAAGGCTTGTAATCTACCCACAGGATCTGCCTTCCTTCTAAACCAGGATCAAGAAATACTATCAATGGGCCAGGGGCCTGGTGGCTCACACCTATAAACCTAGCTCTCTGGGAGGACAAGATGGGAAGATCATGTGAGCTCAGGAGTTCAAGACCAGTCTGAGCACGAGTGAAACCCCAACTCTACTAAAAAAAAAATTAGCTGGATGTTGTGGTGGGTGTCTATAGTCCCAGCTACTCTGGAGGCTGAGGGAGAAGGATCATTGGAACCCAGGAGTTTAAGGTTACTGGGAGCTAAGCTGACCCCATGGCACTCTAGCCTGGGGCAATAGAGTGAGACTATCTCAAAAACAAAAAAGAGAGATATATATAGTGACAGTCTTAATGAAAACAGTATTCTTTGGTTCCATTAATATTTTAACATAAGCCACAGAATCACAGTTTGCTAATTTGTGAAAATTAAAAGTTGGTCTATTTCTCACAAATTTTGTGTTAAGTTATCTTAGTGTTATAAAGGATTTTATATTATTACATTTTAGGTTCTACACTTCATAAGGGCGGTGTCTTTATTACTTTGTGATCCTAGAGTCACACATTTATTTCTATTACCAATCAGACATATATAGAAAATATTGTTTCTTTCACTTTTTTTAACTAACTGGTAAACATTCACCTAAGTTGACAGCATGAAAAAAAGAAATCAGTAAATGTACTTTAATAGCCCAGAAAATTTCATCATCTTCATTAATTTTTATACTATTTCTACCTAAACACTCAGCATTTTGTAAGAAATGCCGTCTTTTTAGATTTCTGCTTTTGCTCCTTCTCTATTCTTTGCCAGGATGGCCTCTGGGTACATTCTAGGAGTTGGGGCTTGATGACTTTGGGTGGTAGTGGGGAGATGGGTCCTCGAGATAGCACAGTCTACTCTGGACCCTCATGGAGTCTACTCCAGAAGACCCCTGGGCTGGGAAACTAATGACCATAGATGACAGCTTTCCAGGAGGTTCTCATGGGAACTGATCCCAGAATCAGGGAGTAGGGTAGGTAATTGTCAGTTGTCTCTTTCTGTTTGATCTGGAGCTAGTCATCTCCCTTGTGTCTTAATCCTATATCTGCCTTTACTGGTGCTGAGGACTCCCAGTGGATCTGGGCCCAGCCAATCTGCTTGGCAGTCTTCAACTGCTGACTCTAACATAGTAACTACCCTCCTTCTAGAAAGTTTCTGCCAGACTCTCCCTTAACTTTCCAAACCCTCTTTGGATATTCTAGATCTCATTCATGCTTCAGAGAAGCAGATAATGGTTCAGAAGGTCAGCCTTCTGCCTTTCCTTGGAGTGTATGTGAGTTTACTTTCCAGTGGCCATTCCTGGTTTCTGAGTGCAGTCTACAAGGCTCTGTTCTCACAGAACCCCAGGTGGAAAGGTGAACAGAAGCCACTCTCTTACCCTTTCTCTTCAACTTAGCACATTTCATTGAATCTAAGATACCATCGATTTTAAGATATGCCATTATTCTATGTGCTCTCAAAACAATCTTAACAGGAAGCTATAACACATCTTGATATATCTTGATTTCAGAGATGGAAAAGTATGGAAATATATGTATATTCAATCAGTGAAATGATTTATGTGTCTAACATACATTTCTACCCAAAGAACCTTAGCCCCAAGAAGAAAGATGGTAGCCTGACCACGACTAGCCTTCCTTTCTCTTGTTTCCTCCTCCCCACAATCCCTCAGGCCACAGAGAAAAGGCTTTGGGCTTTTCACTTCTTTCACTGTATCTTCCTGCTGTCCCAGGCAGCATGCTTCACTGCCTAGCTTCTTGGAAAAAACTCATCTAGTCAGCCATGCCCAGCTCATGATAAGATGATTCTGGAAATTCCTTTCTGTTTGGACAAAGACTAGGTTTCAAGACTACACTGACTTGTGACAAAATCCCCTTTAGGATATAAGAGATTGAATATTAGCTTTTTCTCTCTCATTTTCTAAAATTCCCTGAAGCATGGTTATTAGATGCTTCTGACAGAATGGAAAGTTCCATTTAAGAAATACAAAACAAACAAAAAATCAAAGCACATTAAAATATTACAAAAACTTACCCTTTTCATTTTTATTTTCCCACTAGATTCAATGTGAAACAGTGGGCAAAATTGTCATACCATAAATTCTATCTGAGAAATGTAGGATGAAAATATTTCTACTTTTGCTTTGTTTGATTTTTTGAGTACCTCTGGAGGTAAAAATTTGAGTCATTGACATTCTTAATAATTTTTGACAAAACAGCTAAATTGGGTCTTGTTTTTAAAGGACCCATGTGAGAATAGTTGACATCTTTGCTGTTTCCAAATTGATAGTTATCTCTCCCACTAAAAATAACACTGAAGTTCTATATACTTTTGTATTTCTTTGTGTTACAATCTTTGGATGAGGAGTGAACATTTGCTTCTTTTTGTTATTCTAGTATTAATATCTCATAGGCGTAAAAGAGATTACATGTGAAAATTGTTATTATTATCTTGTATAAATATGACTTTTTAGTATTAATTTGGAACAGGCCAAAAGAGAAAATCCAGGAGCAGAACTTGTCATAACATAAGGGGTTTTGTGCTATTATTGAGGATCTTTCTTCCTGCCATTCTTGAAAAAGTTTACTGAGATGCGTTGTGAGTTAACAAGAGTGGCTTCTCTGGACATACATCTTCATGCAGGAAATAACTGTCTTCACAGGGAACAACTATGTCATAAGGGCCTGGCTCCTTGCTAGCATGTTTCAAAAAACAGATGACAAAATATAAATTTAAAGTAATTGGTAGGTCAATAGTTGATAGTACTATAATAAAAGTATTCAAAAGAGATCATAATATGATTTAATTGACTTGTAAATAAGTAGTTGAAAGAAGTGAAAAAACTTTCAGAATCACACAGAATTTTTCCTTTACATTTTTTTTTCACCAAAGCCTCACTATTTCTCATATTTTTAGTTGTTGTGTTTTAAGTATTTAATTGTGCCTTAAAATATAATTTTTGGGAAATTTTCATATATCTTTGTGCATTTTGAGGGCTGATTTTTACCATATTTGGTCAAAATTGTGTGTGTGTGTTTGCAGGTAATCCTAAATGTAAGCCTGACTTTAATGTGAAGGCCATCAAGAGTAGGCCATCAAGAGTAGCGATTGAGTATTGCTGAAATATGCTTTATAGATGTTGCTTTTGTAAATTGATGATAAGTTAACTTATTATCAGTTTTGGAAACTGATCGTTTGGATCCTAAAATAAATGCAAAGTTTTAGCTAAAAGATTTTGTAGGTATGGGAGGAAGTGCTTGAGGGAAAACATTCTTTTTATAGTAACTAACTGTTAATGGCTTTCTCTAGCTGCAAGTATGGGCCAATATTTCCTCATCTGTTTTTTCTTCTGTTTGTAGTAGGTCCTGTGCCTTACTCTGAGAAGCATTTCTCACCAGCAGGTTAATAGAATGCAGCACACAAAAAAGGGCCAGTGAATCTGTTTGTTACAGTCTACTTACTAAAGTTATGGCTACAATACTCCAGTGCTGAAGTCAGTGAAAAGGCATCATCCAAACACAATCCAAGGAAAATGCAAGCTGATACAGCACAAAGATGCTTTGTTTGAGAATAGCAGAAATTTCCAGCAACTATCTGAAAAAAAAAAAATGCAGGACGGGAGGGAATGTAATCAAATAACAAAACAAACCCAAACTAAAAGAGAATCTTTATAAAATAGCACAAGGACACTTTGTTTTTAAGTGCACACAATGAATTTTAAAGATCTTTGTTCAGAAGGGAAATAAAGTATTATGAAGGACTGACACATTTGATGGATGGATGGTTTCTGAAAAACCACATTATCAATTACTCTTTCCTTGTTTGGCTCCAATCCAGTAATTTTTATTTGAACAAGCCACATGTTAGCATGGTTTTGATTGCAGGAAGTGACTGGTTGCTGTTAAAGGATACTATTTCACTGATGA
Organism: Perodicticus potto; assembly: GCA_963574655.1. NCBI lineage: Eukaryota > Metazoa > Chordata > Mammalia > Primates > Lorisidae > Perodicticus > Perodicticus potto. The sequence continues at coordinate 41,750 of CAUYRH010028310.1, forward strand.
GCTTATCTCTTCCTCCCCCTCTTTCTGATGGGACTCTGATATGAAAGGCACAGCTTCAACTGTTATGAACAGAGTCAGGGATTGTTTGATAGACCCACCCGTGTTTTGCTTTCAGCCTTCTGTGGTACAATCCAGACAATGTCTTCGGCAGGCTTCAGAAAAAAACCACTTGGATTTGGCTTATTTCTGTTCTCAACTTTGATATGAAATTTTTCTCTAAAGTGGAGGTCTCTCATAAATCTAAGTTTGTTAGTAAAAGCCAGTTATGAAAACTCTGTTCTTTTTTTATATTAGCTTACTATCTCATGTGAACCTTAGGAGGAAAAGGATCTCTATGAATAGACAACTTAAAATGTATCATGGAACTTCTCAAACAATACAGTGCCTTGTTCTAGTTTGGCTTTTCAAATTTTTATCTTATCAAAACAAGTATCTTAGAACAGTCTTTATTAGTATAAATATAAGAAATATAACTAATTAAGCTATATTATTAAGTACTTTCAGTTTTCCTTTGTAATTAAGGAAAGATTTGGAAGCAATCATCACTGGTCAGGAAATTATGAAATCAATTGCTGACACTCATAGGGGTGCGTGTGTGTGTATTTGCTACTCATGATAACTTCCTTTATTAAGGAATCTCCTTTATTAAGGAGATTACAGTATTATGTTCAGTCACTTATAAGTTTTTTTTTTTTTTTTAATTTTTTTTGTAGTTTTTGGCTGGGGCTGGGTTTGAACCCACCACCTCCGGCATATGAGGCTGGCGCCATACACTTTTGAGCTACAGGTGCCACCCCAGTCATTTATGATTAAAGTTTTTGCATGCTACCATGCCTGAAACGTGAAGTATTTCTAAATTCCTAGGATACCATGGTAAATAGAGGCTTTGGATAGTTACTTAAGTATGTTTCATAGTTCTATATTTTAAAGACTAATTTTAGTGAATATTTCTCTATTCGGAATTAAAAAGATATAAGCTTAGAGAATGGGCCATTTGTTTATTCATCAGAACATGACAACAGTTTGAATGTATTAGAATTTAATCACGTTCAATGAAGGAAATGCAAATTTAGCAACCAATTGTTGACTCACTGGTTTATATCAAAATTCTTCCAAAGAAGATCTCATAACATAGATACGGTATAAAAAAGTATTATTAACCACAACTTATTCTCTGAAAATAAAATGAAGAAAACAAAAAACATTCTGTATTAAAATTATATATCTGTCTTATTCCTTTCTGATGTAAAAGAAGATGTTTTGGAAAACAGCTAAAAAGCAAAACCAAAACCAAAAATCCTTCTAGAGAAAAAGTCCTGGGTTGGAATCTTACTTTGTAATCTGCTGGTTGGGTGAACTTGGACAAGTTAGGGAACCTGTCTGAGACTCCATGGACTTAAACGTAAAATGAGATGGAGATTAAGGTATTATGTTCAGTCATTTTTATATAAGGATGCTAGCTACTGATGGAGTTGATTATGTAATATACGTATGAAATAAATACAGATCCTTTGCAAGATAAAACTGTATGTGGCCACGTTCATGATATAAATAAGAGCCTTTCCAGCACTCAGCCTTTATTCTTATAATGTCAAGACCAAAATTACATGTTATTTTTTTATCACTATTTAAATTTCCAGTTAAATAGTTAGTACTCTACTTGGCATTTCTTCCTCCCCAAGCTATGCTTTTGTATATATTTGGCTTTAATAATTAGTAAAATTCTAGTTGTGCACGCAGTAGCTTTACAGATAATAAAAATTTAATTAAACTTACTTTGATGCAACTTTGATTATAAATCTTCTTAACCATTGCATAAATAACGCAAAAATGTATGCAACTAACATACTTTATTCAACAAAATCTGAAGTTCTCCCCATTGTCAAAAGCTAAGTGTTATTTGAGGTTATGTTAGGCTATTGTAAATAGTCTGCTCTAGAACTAATAGAAAATGTACAATTACCATACCTTTTGCCAGTGGAGTTGTTACTATGTTTTTATAGCTTAGAGGAGATCGCTGAATCTGGCTAATTTTCACTACATGAGTCACATGTTTACTGTTCTCAGAACAAGTTGCTAGAGAATGATTGCTGCCTAGCAATCTAAATGTTGTACTAATAAAAATGTTTCTAAAATCAGTTTGCAATAAATATCTGACAATTCTTTTACATGTTCAATGTCTTACTAAAATAAATTTATGACAACTGCCATCATGATAATTTTCCAAATGATTAATTGTATCTTAAAAATTTCAAAGGCTATCCAAGGATTTAAAAATAAACTGGTTTCTTTCAAGAAAGTGTTAAGTACAAGATTTCTTAACCTTACAAAGGAAAAAACAGCTTATACTGCTATTTACATTCTTGATGAAAATTATTCTTGGAGATTTTAAAATTATTTTCAGGTGATTTCAGCTCTCCTTTTAAAAACCTTAATTTCTCTTTAAATTTTCACTGGACAAATTACAAAAAGTGCCTCAGTTTGGATTACAAACCAAGAATGAAGAATACCTGAGTTATCTTTTCCCTTATCTCTTTCATATAGATGTTGCAAAAATTAATAAGGTTTGGAAATCTACCCTTAGCTATAAAAACACTACACAGCATCAGCTATACTGGGGAAAAGTAAGCCAATCACACCAATTATAGATTTCCCATGAGGTGAGAGTAGGTGAGAGAAGGAGAGTTACCAGGCTGCATGGTAGCTGGGTGGCCTCTACGTTGGAACAGTTCAAAGGGGAGGATATAATCAAGGGACAAGGATAGTTAATATTCTACTTTCTTTGTGTGCTTTTCTGACTTAATCCCCTCCATCACCCAAATCTTCAGTAAAAATGTTCATCAAACACAGCTTGAGTCCATGGAACAGAAAAGTAAAGGATGTCCTGAAATGGTAGCCTGGCACGGACAATGGACAGATGAGCAAGAATCATAGAAGGGAAATGAAGCTTTCATCAGAAATAAGAAATGACAGAGAAATAGAGATATTCTCCCCCCCCCCCATCCTCCTCAAGAATCCCTGGGCCTACTGAAAAGATGTTGGGTTTCTGTCTGCACATGAGTTGATGATGAGTCATTCATATTTAAAGTTATAAAAACAAGGAATCTAGTCAGGCTGGAAGATGAAGACATCCAATTCCCTGAAATAGGTGATACTGATAAAACCTTTCTATATATTTTCCAAATGTAAATATTCCAGAATATTAAATTATGAGTATTATATATGGCTATCCATTTAGATTGCAGAGTTGAAATGTACCTCTATTTATACATACACATGAGCCAAGCCCATTACTCTGCTCCAAGTTACAGTGTTCACATTTGTCAGATGATCACAATAATACCTGTTCTTCCACCTAACAGGGTTTTGGGAGGAAGGAAGAGGGAACCTGGACACAAAGCATATGATTGTTGCGAGGCATTCCAAGGCAGCTCTCATGGAATAAAAAGTGGAATATAAAAGCTCAAGCTTGATGTCCAACTTATTTGGTTACTAATTGTACAATCTACAAGAGGCCATTAGTTTCTCGGAACCTCAGTTTCCTCGTCTGTAAAGTGGGAAATACAATGTTGACCCTGCTTATCTCTTGGTGCCTTTCCATATCACCAGATGTAATAATATGTAACAGCCCTATGTAAATGCTCATACTCCATGCAGAAATAAGGCATCAGACAGTCTCTCTTGGAGCCATATTTAATAAAAATCTATAACAAAAGCATTCCAATTTTGTTCTGTGTAAAACCAAGCGGCAGAGGCAGAGGGTGTCTCCATGAATGAAAATTTCCCAGAATATCATAGTCTTTTCTAAAAGTAGTAGTGCACTGGACTAGATATTACACTGTGAATGATGGCTCATTCCCATTATTTGACAAGGATTGCTATTAAAGGAAGTCATGTGATTTACCAGAATTGTTCCAGGCTATATAATATTGAGGACAAGTCCTGAATTGAATTATAGCAGTGGGAGTCCACATACTCGCATTAAGCATATTGCCCCTTATGTTTAGGTCACTCTGTAAGACAATCAATTTTCAACAAAATGCATCTGCAGCCTCATACCCCCAAATAATCTTCATTCCAGGAGTTCATTTCTTTGGGAGTATTAAAAGGGGAGAAAAGAAAACATAATCAAGCTTAGTAGGTGATCCTGTATCAAAATCCATTCCATATGAGCAGTTCATCTCTGAGACGATAAGACATTTTTAGAGCCACAAATGTTTGCATTTAGGGGAAAAGGGCTTAGAGATCATACTTACTTCCCTTATGGTCGAGACACCACATAGATGAGACCAGGAAGGTCAAAGGGACTAACCAAAGGTAACCAGATCATGGTAGATTCTGAACTGATCCCCAGTTTGGGTGAAAATAAAACTGGACTTTCAGGAATTATTTTCTTGTACAAAACAGTATGGTATTTAGTTATACTTTCCTAGAGCAACCCCATTCCCACACTGCCCATTTCAGAAAGTAAATATACAGTGTTTCTCCTGTAGTATCTGTCCTGTAGGCTGTTGGGATAGTTAGCAAGAGTGGGAGCCTCTGTGAATGCACAGCAAGAGCAGCTGCATAGGTGTGAGCCCTGCTTTAACTGGAAGTAAAAGGACTAGAACTTTGGGTGGCCCCTGTGGCTCAGTGAGTAGGGCGCTGGCCCCATATACCAAGGATGGTGGGTTCCAAATCCAGCCCTGGCCAAACTGCAACAAAAAATAGCCGGGTGTTGTGATGGGCACCTGTAGTCCCAGCTACTCAGGAGGCAAGAGAAATCGCCTAAGCCCAAGAGCTGGAGGTTGCTGTGAGCTGTGACGCCAGGGCACTGAGGGCGACAAAGTGAGACTCTGTATCAAAAAAAAAAGACTAGAACTTCAGCACTGCTGATCTCTCCTGAACTCCTTTATCCAGCCTCCAAGAACTATGAGGGAGGAGGGCCGGAGGGAGCAGGACTTGCTTCTTGCAGCTGTGGAAATCTGTTTCAGCTTTTGCCCAGTAGTAGCTGCAACAGAGGCACCTCCCCAATTTCCCTTCCACCCCAATTTTAGCAATAAAACATCTGATCCAAAAGGAGTAAACCAGGCAAATGAGTAGGGTAGTGCTTAAATCATATACCTTAATTGAATATTCACTTGTGGAATTCAGGATTATGCAAGGTATTACATGAAAAGGTCAGAGATAGGAGTTCTGATCTCTTCTTCAGTACTTATAGGTTGTATAATCCTGAGTGAATAGTTTCTTTCTGAGCCTCAGCTGACTAATCTTTAAAGTGGGGATAATGATACCTTGTTTGCTTAAAGGCAGAGGAAGGGAATAGAAAAGCCTCTGAAGTGTCCTTCTAGATTCAAAGAAATTAAAGATAATGTAAGCTTTTCTCAAGCAAGGGAGTAATTTTTAATAGTGCATTTCTTAGATATGATTTGCTTTATCAGCTTAAAATATAAATAAATTCACTGCTTTTTTTAGCTATTCAAGACAGTTGTTCAGACAAGTGTGAAGTCTAGGGTCTTCCTTAGGTCCCCATAATTATTTCCGACATAAGGTGAAGACAAAGGGTCCTTCCTATACAGACATTTCTTTTCTTTTTTTTTTTTTTTAGAGACAGAGTCTCCCTTTGTCGCCCTTGGTAGAGTGCCATGGTTTCACAGCTCACAGCAACCTCCAGCTCCTACTCTTAGGCAATTCTCTTGTCTCAGTCTCCCGAGTAGCTGGGACTACAGGCGCCTGCCACAATGCCCGGCTATTTTTTTGTTGCAGTTCAGCCAGGGCCGAGTCTGAACCCACCACCCTCGGTATATGGAGCTGGCGCCCTACTCACTGAGCCACAGGCGCCGCCCTACAGACATTTCTTATCCTCACACACGCAACCATTTATCATAAAGTGTCCCATCTCCATTAGTACCAGGATGACTAAGCCAAAAGGAGATTGCTATCTTTAATCAAGAGTTCTTTCTAGGGCAGCGCCTGTGGCTCAAGGAGTAAGGTACTGGCCCCATATATCAGGGGTCGCAGGTTCAAGCCTGGCCCTGGCCAAAATTGCAAAAAAAAAAAAAAAACAGAGTTCTTTCTGAAAGAGAAAGATCCATACTTTCCTCTTCTGAGCCACAGCTAGTAAGTCTGGTTCACTGGTTCAGTCTCCTGTTGACATTAGGTGATTTCTAGATACTATCTCCCCTATACACACACACTACCATCTCTGCGAAGGAAGCAAAAGACCTCAATGTTCCTTCTTGCCTGAAGTTAATTAGGGAGCATTTCAAGGGGTTAAAATAAAGTAGCACTTCAATAAAGATAGTTCTTTTCTCCTGGAAGCCTCTTTAATGCTTATTAACACTTTCGCACCCCATAGACAAGCCAAGTCCACCCCCCCCCCCGCAAAAAGTCAGGTGTGCCCACTTGCCTTTATCCACAAAGAAGGGACAACCAAGCACAAAAATGGCTTGGCAATCTCTACTACTCAAGAGGCAGCCGGCAAAGATAAAGCTCTGTTTCACCAGACAAGTTTACAAATTTTGTATTCTGTCACTGATACACTAAGTCTTTTAATATAAGGGGTAGGCTGTACCGTTATCGCCATCTCATCATAGATGACAGGGTAGTAGCAACTTGAGTTACTGAACAAATCAGCTGCTGATCTAGAAATGGATCTGCATGTCCTTGATTCTCTACAATCATTGCTGTTCTTATTGTATATTCAAAACAGAGCTTGACATTTCAGAATTTTACTCAAATTAAAATTGGCAGTGGTAATGCCAAAGGGAGATGTGTGTGGGAAGGGTACAATGTGTGTCTCCATACTCTTCATCACTGTTCCCAAATAAGAACAATAGATTATTCTTTAATATGAAAAAGGATACTTTCTTAATCTTAGGTCAAGTATGAATGTGGGCACTTTAGGACCACTCTGACATTTGTAATGATCCTGTTCTGTCTGCTTATGAGCCTTTCTCCCTGCACAATGGCCTTCCTTTACATTCAGGATAGGAAATGAATGCCTTTATCAGGCATAAGAAGTTCAGTGTGACCCATGGATACCATGAACAAATCTTTTAAAAATACTCATATTCACCAATACTTCCTAAAGTGGGACCTTCACAGCCACCTGAAAATTGCTTCTCAGTGATTTTTGGCTTGGGTGGCTCTTTTCTGGCTTTTAGGCATTTCTGAGATACTGCTGTGAGTTATGTAGATCTGCCACATGAGCAAAATATGAAACATATCCAAGGGCTGTACTTTAAAATTATACGTAATAAAAAATAAACATCCTGATTTCCTTAGCTACTTTTCAGGTGACATAAACTATCAAAAGAAATTAGAAGGTCCTTGCTACAAGCTATTTGATATTTCTTAACACAGTGAAGTTTCCCCTTTGTCCATTGACCCTTTCAATGGCTTTTCAGGTTCTATACTTAGAATTCTCATTTTCTGTCCTGGAAAAAAAACACAGAATTTCAATAAATATGACCCAAATGATGTAGAAGCTTTCTATATGGATATAATGTAGTGTTCATTGATTAATGCTATCAAGAAATATTTACTGAGCACCGACTATCAGACAAAGATGATGCCAGACATCATTCTGTGCAATTGTAGTGCAACCATGAACACAACCAAGTCTATTCTAATGGAACCTGCTAACAATCTGGCTAAAACAGAGAACATGGAACTTCCTATAGAGGCATCATGGATAATCTAACAAACAACTGAAAAACTCCAGTGGAAGCGAATAGTCAACCTTAGAATAGAATGTGATGGTTGTTGGTGTTCTTAGGAAAATTCAGTGCTCTACTATAGAAATTGTATCACTCAAGTCTTCTTTTGGTACTTAGGAATATTTCAGAACAGTGCTGCCCAATAGACATATGTGACTCACATAAATTAAAATTTTCTAGGAACCAGGCTAAAAAAGCAAAAAGAAGCTGGATGCAGTGGTATCTCTCTGTAGTCTCGGTTACAGGGGAGGCTAAGGTGGGATAACTGCTTGAGCCTAGGAGTTTGAGGCCAGCTTTGCAAAATAAGGAGACCCTCTTCTGACAAATTAATTAATAAAAAGAAACAGATAAAATTAATTTTAGTAACATATTTTGTTCAATTGATTCAAAATACCTCAACATATAATCATTATAAGTTATCGAGCCATGTCACTTTCATTTTTTAATACCAAGTCTTCAAAATCTCATACGTATGTGTACTTAAACAGGATATCTCATTTTTACTGGCCACATTTCAAGTGCTCAATAGCCACATGTGGCTAGATATGGGACAGCAGAGGTTTAGAAAACTGCCAAAGTAGTTCTCCGTCCTCTTATTTGGGGGTTGGAGAAAGTATTTGCTGAATTGAAACATTCTGTGAACTGTAGTTCCGGGTTTGTAGTGTGAAACTAGAAGCAGGTGAAGACCACCGTAGCCTTTCTTTGCACCAGCCCTCCACAACGGCCGGAACGGAGAGGTTAAGTTATTGATTCATCCGGTTAAAGGATATCATTAAAAACAGGTAGTTTTCAACTAACGCTTAAGCAAAAGCACCATCTCAGCCAACATCTCAAGTTAGACTAGGCAAGGGACGCTTAAAAATAAATGTCTAAAACCCAGTCCCAGACAGTTTTGTTAGCCGATTCTCTTTTTTATTTTTCCCCATCCCCAAAGGCAAGAAGCTCGCTGGCGGCTTTCCCTTGAACTGAAGAGTTGCCTCCAGCTAGACTGGGACTAAGAATGGAAGGGCTGACAGTGTGGCCTCCCCCATTTCCCGGGTCCCTTCCCTAGGGACGCCGCCTTTCTCCGCCCCTCTGCCCAGATCCCTCCTTTCCCAGCCTCTGCCCCCCGGGCTGTCCCCACCTTCCCACCACCTCTCTTACAACCGAGCTAAAATTGGCTTGTTCCTCCAAAAAGCCGGAGAAGAGGGGCAGTTTTCTTACTGATCTAGGGGAGGGAACGTCCCGGCGCGCGCAGGGGTGTTTTCTTCCCGGTGCCTGGAACTGGCACCCTTTTGGGCTGCTCTGGTGAGGACCAAGTGTCTGCGGAGTTTGGGTGGTCCCCTCCTCCAAGTTTCTTTGGAAATAGAGCGACTCCTGCACTCGGGCTTTCGGGATCACCTGAAGACCCCACAGTTACGCCCCCACGCCCCCGAACTGGAGCTTCTGGACGGCTTTTCTAACGTTACCTGGGGGGAGGAGGCCCCGTTTCGGGGTTAAATGGCAATCACAGCCCCCTAGAGGTGCGGAGGAACGTGTTCCCTGCCCAACTCCGCGGCCTCAGCCCCGGCCGTCATCTTTCACTCCACCTACGGCTCTAACCAAGACCAGGGGCCCGAGTCCGCGTTCACGCGGAAAATTATGCCGGCTCCAGCGGCGCGTAAAATTGATGTGAACCGAACGAAGTGGGATCAGTGTGATCCTCCCTCTCTTGTCTCAACAGGGGTTTCGGAGCGTTACACAAGGCCGAGCTTGTCTCTTTAAGGAGACATTGGACCCTAATTAGTCCGCATTCCTGGCGCGGCTGCCGAGCTAGGGGCCGAGGGTGTTTGGGTTAGGAGGGGGATGGGTGGGAGGACCAGACTCCGAAGATCTTCTAACTCGCCTCCAGGCTCACCGCCTCCTCTATCCTCTTTATTTTGCCGCCACCAACACCTAGTTCTGAAGATGCAGCCAGTGCAGCGGCAACAGCGCCGCAGCCGCTTCTCTAAGCCCCACGTTACTTTGATTGACAGCTGAACAAATGTTTCCCCGGTTCGAACGCTCGCGCTAAGGAACGTCAGCCAAAGCGAAGCTCCGCCTTGGGCGGGCCATCTCCGCCCCGCCTCCTCCAACCCCATTCCGCTTCGTTCATTGGTCGAAGTCATGGGCGACGCCCGGCCCCCACGTGGGTTTCTGCCCTGTTGGCTCCTCCCCTCTGGTTTGCCATTTGTCAGCAGTGAAATGATGGGCAGTAACACAGAACGGCGATTAATGTTCAGCCATCTCCTATTGGTTGCTGGAGACGCCTACAGCGACAAGGATGGGCGGGGCACTTGGAGAGCACGCTAGAACGGTCGCGCAGCCCGATGGTGATTGTAGTCAATCTGGCCGTATTCTCAGCCACGGTCGTCCCGGGCGTACTACATCTCCCGGGATGCTCCGCGTTCCCTCCACGGACGGTTGTGAATATGTATCAGAATGTTAATGATTAGCTGCTGCTAAATTTGGTCAAAGAAGTCACCTACACAGAGCGTGTTGTAAGAGCTGTTCTGAGCGGGTGTTTGGGCTGTTGGCTGCTTTCTTCCCCCTCTCACACACTTGTATATTATTTTGAGGTGGTGTTCGCAGAGTTTGAAAGGAGAGAGAATTAAAAAAAAAAAACGCCGCAAGCGTTTCACTCTTTTATTTTTATAATCCCCTTCAATTTGGGGTTAAAAAAAAGACAAGAAAACAGGAAGGAAGAAAAATAAGGAAATGAGATGTGGTAAAAGAAGCTAAAAGGTGCCTTTTAAAAGATCGTTGCTGTGAAGTGAAAAATCTCCAGAGAAACCAAAAAGCACCGCCGGACCTCTTCCGAACCAAAGGAGTTTGTGTTTGCTTTTAGGGAAGAAGAAAGATCATTCATTCGGAGGAGTAACAACCAATTAAAAGACAAATAAAAAAAAAGTTTGGAGTGGGACGAGAGCGAGCGAGCGGCGCAGCCGGCGGGCGGTGGGGCGCGGAGCTCGCACTTTCCGGGCCGGCTGAGCGGCGGCCGCGGTGCTGGGCTCGGCGGGCGCGCCTCAGCGGAGCGAACGGCGGAGCGTTGCCGCGGGAGACGCGAGCCGGACAATGCCCGCGGCGGGCCAGTGACGCCCGCGGGGAATGCGGAGCAGCCCGGTCGCCGGCAGCCAGCCGCCGCCGCGCGTTCCTGCAGCCCGCGTCACGCGAGACCCGGCGGGGGCCGGGACCGCCCGAGCCACCCTTCAGACCCTGCCGGCCGCCGCCGCCGCCTCCTCGGGGCCGTAAACCCAATGAGCCGCGCGCTTCTGCCTAGCGCAGCCAACTAAATCGGTTTGGATGATTCGCGACCTGAGCAAGATGTACCCGCAGACTAGACACCCGGTGAGTGCGGGCGGCGCGGGCGCGGCTCGCCGGGCGCCGGGGGATTCCCCGTGTCGCCCCCCACCCCGTGCGCGGAGTTGTCTTTTGCCGGAGGGGCGTGGAGAGCGGCCCGAAATCGGCGCCGCGTTCCGGGAGCCGCCCGCCCGCCCGCCCGCCATCGGCCCCCGACCCCTCACCCCCCCGGCGAGGCGGCACTCTCGGAGGGGGTGCGGGAAGCAATTGAGTTGTAGCCATTTTCTTATTGTTGTCTTTGAAGCTCCTGAAAGCCAAGTGGAGCCGTTTGCGGTCCCCGCGCCGCGACTCGGGGGGGGGGGGGCGAGCGATGAAGGAGGCGCGACTCCACGCCGGGGCAGGGAGGGCGCCCTCCGCGGCGGCGCTGCTGGGTTGGCTGCGGCTGCGAAGTGCGGGCCCCCGGGGCGAGCGTGCGAACGCAGCAGCGAGCCGGAGGGTGGCGGCCGCGCCCCCTCCCCCTGCCTGACCGCAGCCCGACGCCATGGCGCGGGTCCCCTCGACGGGCCAGTTTCGATTCCGGGTGAGGAGGGAGTGGGCGCGGCGCGCCGGTCCCTGAGCACCCGCCGTTGGCCGGGGGCGGGATTCGGGGCTCGAACCCGCGGAGTCCGGGGCCGCGGGCGGGACCACGCTGGGGCCCGGGCCACCCCGAAGCCAGCCCGGACTCGGGCTGTGGGGCGAGGGGAGCGGGCTGGGGGCTGGAGGAGACTTTTAATCGCTTTTTTCCTGCGTGCGCGGTGACCACCCCCCGCTCCCCCTCCCCCGCTCACGCCGCGTGGTATGTTTTCTTCATCTCCCTGCTACGCCTGTGATGTGGGCTAATTAAATATTTTATTGTTGTTCTTTAGGCACCGCATCAGCCTGCTCAACCCTTTAAATTTACAATTTCCGAATCCTGTGATCGGATTAAGGAAGAGTTTCAGTTTTTACAGGCTCAGTACCACAGGTAACGATATTGACTTTAGCTGATCCTCCTGTTTGCTTAGCTCTTGTCTCTCTCCCATATACACATGCAAACACCTACCTTACCCCCCTTTTTTGAGCTACCCCCACCCCTTGTGGGCAAAGGGGACAAGTCGAGGCCTTTTTTTCTTTAGGCAGGTGTAAAGAAATGAAGCATTTTTATCTTCTTCCGTAAATTAAAAAAAAAAAAAAAAGACAAAATAATCGAAACTGGGGAGAGACTTGGAAAACGCTGAGGCCAAACTTGAGATACTGATATATTAGGGCCAGGAGAATGGAAGGTTAGGAAGATTCTGGGGCCTTTTGACTTCCTTGGTTCTTTTTATTACTCCGGGCATGATTCCTTCTCACTTCTTTCTGCTATTCCACTGAAGAGCTGAAAGCCCTGGGAAGTCCGATTGAGCGTTTTTCATTACTTTTGTGCTGAAAAAATGTTTTCGTCTTAGGGGCGATTATTAGCCTTAGAGTGCCTGTGAAACATTTTTCTTTGACTTTTTCCGATGCATAATTTTTATTTCATAAATGTAAGAACCAAAACAAGCCACTGAACCCTATCGACACTTTGCCCCTGGGTGGTGGTGTTCAACTTGTCTGTATGTTTGGAGGGGGGAAAGAAAAACAAGACATCATTCATAAGACAGGGTAGATTCACATTTTCATTAATCTTTTCCTAGCACATTAAAGAAACAAACCCCTTCGTGACATTTTGGGATCCTTATTTGTGCTGGTTTATGTAGACATTATTAAAGGTTTATTTTCTTGTTTCATTAAGTGAATTTAGTGAATACTCAATTCTGGATGAAGTTCTGTGATTAAATTGATTAGAGGGTTTATTTCCTTAAAACTTAAAAAAGAAAAAAAAACCTAAGGATCACACATTAGATCCTTATTGAAAGGGCAAGTCCAGGCTGGTTATAATTACCCCTTCCTCTCTCCCTTTCCATAACGAGGGTGGTATTTAAGATTGTATTATAGATTTGGATTGTTGTTTGTAGGTGAGGGTTAGAGGAGAGAGTGTATGTTTGGAGTTGAAGGATGTAAGTTAAGGTCTGCACTATACTTAGATTGTTTTATATCTTGAATAGTCTGAAGCTGGAATGTGAGAAACTCGCCAGTGAGAAGACGGAGATGCAGCGGCATTATGTCATGGTAAGAAAAAACGATGTCACAGATTCAAAGTGCCTATTAGTTTGGGATACGAAAAACAAGAATGCATTGAAATTGCTGGAGGCTGCAGGATAGATCACAGTGACTCGGCCCATGCAGTTGAAGTTGTGGGAATGTATGTAGTAGCAACCTGTAATTCTAGAATGTTATAACTTGCCTTTGACAAGCAGCTTTTGATTCACATTTTCAGAAAGTTCAGCCACATACGGTATGATTTTCTCTGCTTTGTTTTTACAGATTGAAAATAAAAACAACTTCGTTTATGTGTTACTTAGTCAAAAGCAAAATGTTTTTGGGTTAGTGGCTTTCTTTGTTGTTACGTTGCGGTTACTCCAAACAATTTTAGCCACATAATTTTTCTGTATATTGTTAACTTTTAATGTGTCTTAGCTCTTTGAAACAATGATGAGTAAGAAGACACCAGACCTTTTTTTCATATTTTTTCCTCACTTTTTGTGTTACTATTACATTTATATTTGCGTGTTTGTTTTCAATTTCTGTAGTGTTACATTGGTTTGAGGAGTGTTGTAGTCTCCTGTATAACTGATTTGTTATGCTGGAATTTGTACAATGCCAGTTTTACTGCATGGTTTAAAAAATCCAGTTTGCTTTTCTGCAAGTATTATGGAACATATTTTTAATTGTTCAGAGAGGCTCCAGAGTAACTCATTCATTCATTTTTCTGACAAGCTGTTTTGCTCTGAGTATGTGAATGTGAGCAGTATGCTAAAAATGAGAAACTGCATTAAGTAGCATCACCTTTCCCAACTGTTGTTTGAAAATACCAGCATTTGTATGAGACCTTTTTTTTGCCATTAACTTGCCCGCTGTGCCTAGGGATTGGAGTCCGTATGGTACAGAATTTTCAGACCCTTGATTCTTGTGCTTATGGTTTATAAGGACAACTGCAAATGTTAAGACTACTGTGTTTCTTTCCATTGGATGACTGAATTTTTCTGTTTTGTGAGTTATTTTCTTAGACTCTGTGTCTTAAAGTGGCTTCTAGTTTATTAGGCTTCAGATGATGATTGGGTATACCTCCTAAGTCATTGGCATAGGTATTATGCCTATTTCGGTTGAGGAGAGGCTTTTATGTTTGTTTTAAATATACTTGGTGCATTTTGAACCAACTAGAGAGATTGATGAAATCCACAAATTTGATTGCTTTTCCTTTTTTGACAGTACTATGAAATGTCCTATGGATTGAATATAGAAATGCACAAGCAGGTAAGTTATTATTTCTTTGTAACCATTTTAAAAGACAGTAATAATTGCTGCACTTTCTTTGCAGTTTTATTGTGCACATTGTTGTGGCTACCTGTGTTTAAAAAGATAGGGTAGCTGAGAAATGCCATTGTTTTCATGTGTGTCTCCTCAGTTTTCATGTTATTCTAGTTTTAATTATTTTTAAAATATTTTAAGAAGTCTGCATATTAAACTTCGTACACTTCTAAAAGCAGGAAGCTAAATTTTAAAATATATCTTGTTTTGGTTTTGAAAGAGTTGCTTATATATTTCAAACATTTCAAACTTGTCTCATGAAAGAGTTTTCTTTGAAAATATTAAAAAGTAAAACTAAATTGTGTGGAGATTTTATTGGCTTGGTATGAAAGAATGGATAGAAGGTGAGCTGGGAGTATCAAAATGAAATCTGTGGAACTACAATAGAAATTGATGTAAAATCCTTGTGCTCGTCTCCTGAGGCTACTTATTTGGATCTTACCAGGGACTGTAACTGTTACTTCCAAAATTTGTACAGAATAAATGAGCTTGATAGGAGGATGTAATAAGGTTCAACATCTTGGCCTTGAAATCTAGCAATTAGTTCAGGAAAAAGAAAAAAAGAGAAAGAAAAAAGATAATGATTAGTTAGAAAGCATTAAGAGGTATAAAATCAAACTGCCTTTTTTTTTTGCAAGAGACTAAATAAAATGGATTGGCTATGTTTCCTAGACAGAAGAATAGCATATATATGTACATGTACATATGTGTATGTACACATAAAAAATATTGTTTGGCAATAATAATTCCTCTAGGAAGCATTTATTTTTAGTGATCTCTTAGTGGAGTGCTTTATTTCTCATCAACCATTTAGGAATAGGTGTGTGTGTCTGTGTTTGCCCGCTGGGAAAGAGACAAGAAAACTCACTGCTTTCATCTCTTATTTATGTTCAAGGTGGATGTCATTACTTTCTAAGTTGAGATAGTATGATAGGCTGTTACTAGTTATAGATTTCTTTTTGGGGTATAGTTACTCACCACAGGCTCAGAACACAGCCCAATAAGTAGATCTTTAAAAGGTGGCTCTTGGAAAATAAAGGCCATTGGATGGCTAGTACTGGAAAACAAGTTGGAAAAAATGAGTCTTTACTTAGACTGAGGACTTTTTATTTCAGATACTATTTTACTTTGTATACAATTTTGGTTATGTCAATATTAGCATTACAGTATATAGTTTGAATCCTGTCAAATTTTTATTTTGGCATCTTTGTCATTTCTTTTTAGATTAGTAACGTAAATACCTTCTGCTTAAACAAAATCCATTCAAGCTTATAGATGGACACCTTATAGGAATAAGTTACATGAGTGATACTATTTGTTAATTATCCTTATTACATTCCAAATTAGATCTAGATCTTGTTCATATTTTCTTAAATGTACCTCTTAAGATTAATTGGTGACTTTTTAAAGATCAGATCAGATGATTAATGTCCCTTTATTTTTCCTCCTCTGTATTTTTTTTACCCTAACGACACAGTTTCCAGTTCTCCTTGTACTATCTACATTTCTAAGATGCACATAGCTTTTATTTGGCTGTATATATTTTAGGCGGGGAGGGGCTACGTGAGATGCCTTAATTTTACACATTTTATACCTCTGTAATTCTGTCATCTTCTTGTTCAGTTGGCCTCAAATGTCATCCACTTAAAATTGAGAAGAGTACATTTTCCCTTTTTTTCTTTTGCTTTTAAATTCAATCATATCAAGAATCCTGAGGGCAGTTTATCACATTATGAAATACAGACAGCCCTGCAAACCACCTACTTATTGTATTTTCTTTTCTTTCTCCCCCTTAAGCACAGAGGCATATCTGTCTTTATTTGTTTTCCTAGGCAGACGGCCTTAGTTCCTCTTAGTCTCTCTTCCAGATGCACTCGCTGGATACCCTTGTAATGGAAAGCAGCAATAATGCAGGGAAGTTGCCCTGCGGCATAATTGGACCTAGTTCTCAAGATCGGGTTAGGCTTATTCACTTATTAGATTTGTGTCTCGAAGGGTTCAAGAGTAGGAGTCCCCGGAGTCCTTGGAAGTACCCTAGTAATTGGTAGCCCTGATATTTGAAACCTTTGTGTATTTTTTGGTTAATGCTCTTGTTCTTCTTGGCTGCTGCCAGCCACAGTATTTATTTTTAGAGAAATTTTTCATTGGAACAGAAAATGATGGTTGTGATCATGACTCTGTGACTTAGCAAATTGATAAAAGGATAAAAGTATGAAGCAATGACAAACGGGGTAGGGGTCAGTGTTTCTCCCTCCTCCCATTTCTGTGTGATGCTCGTTCATCACTCACCCTGTGTTGATGCTGATGGAGAACTGTAAAGTGAAACCTATGGGGAATTTGTCATTCCAAAATGAAAGCTAATGTAATTAGTACCAATTAAAGTACATTTAGTAAATTGGATTTAATCTTAATTAAGCCTGCATAATGTTGCCAATTTTTAACAATTATGTTTGAGAACATAATTAATTTAAATTTTGGTAACTGAGTAAATAGCATTAGTTTGGTAGAATTAGTATATATTTTTTAAAGTGGAATTTGGTGACAGGACATGGAATTGAAGCATAAAATATGAATCTAATTTCTGGTAATCTTTAGTAGGATTGATAGAGGTGAGCAGATGAAGTTGGAAAAAAAAAGTTAGGATGCAGCATTCTAGGCTATAGTGGAAGTTAATGTTTTGCTACTATCTCAAGTTCTAGCACAAAAGTAAAGATGGTATAAATAGGACATGATTAGAAATGACATGCATTTTAGTATGATGCCTTCAAAACAGAATTTTTAAAAATTAAAGAATATTGGCCTTTATTCCCTAAGGATTGTCCAAAGTATGGAAATTGTTGTTATTTTTGTTTTGTGTAGAACGGTTGGCCTAGGGTTTAGTTGTTACTTTTTTTTTTTTTTTTTTTTGCTGATTCTTTAAAGATACAGCATGGCTTCTAAATGGGTCAGTGGTCACAGGCAGTATGGGGTAATGTATGCAGTTGACACCATTACTAAATACTGCTTGTTCCCATCCTTCACCTGTAATGCTGTAATTAGAGAAGTCCTCCCTGATAGAATCTGACAGCAGTATTTATCACTCTAAAAAGTGAATATTGGATGTAGATTAGAAGCAGTAGAAATTCAACCTGTAAGAACTATACATGGAGGTGACTATATAGATTTTGAAAAGAGGAGAATGAGAACATTCTTGTGACTTCCTCACTTCCTCATAGTCTGTATATGTATATTCTGTAACTGAAAGTCTCTTTGCTTTTATAAAAATATAGCTTTAGTATTTGAATTTCAGAAACCATTAGAAAATTTTTGAAATCTGCAACACAATCGTAAAGTGAGTACTGCATATGTATGTATAAATGTTCACGTGTACATATATGTCTGTGTATATATAGTATTTTTTTTAATCAAAGCAAGAAAACTTCTTTTTCACTCCAAGCCATGTAAATTTTATCAGGAAATTAGGGCCACCACCATTTGAGTGCTACTAAAATATTAATTGAATAGAAATGAAAGGGCCTTGCCAACTGATAGGATATCATAATCATAGCCTCTTTGGTCGATGGTAAATGATGATAAATGACATTAGGAACCTTTTAGCAAACTGTAATAACTACAAGGAGGGAAGCAGTATGGATTTGCATTATATCTGATACCCTCCAGTACCAAGTGGATTGCCAATACTGCTTGTTTAGCATTTTCTAAGGGCAATAGGATATTGATTTCTGACTTACAAGGAACAGCTCTATTTTCACCATTGAAAAGTATTGCAGGTTGTTAAGAAGAAATTGACTTGAAGAGGCCGACTGCTGCCCATCATGGAGCAAATAAAGCAAAACTGCTGGAGCATGGTGGAGCAGCGAGACGGGCCCTCAGCAATTTGTTGCTATTAATTTACCATGCTCGACAGCAAATCAATCGGCATCTACTTCATCTGCTGGAGAAAATGCTGTCCAGGGCAGATAAAAGGCTCGGCATGGTACAGAGAATAGACTGGATTGGCCAAAAGGAGGCTGCAGTTAATGTGTAAATAAGTGAAATCAAGGCCACTGTTGCAGAGGAAGCTGTTGTTAATTAGTTTGGTGCTTTTTTAGTGAGCTATTTTAGAAAGCAGCCTCGGATTTGGAGAGTAAGAAGAGATTTATTGAGGTTGAGGTAATATATGACTGGCATGACATTCTAGCCTTAAGTGTACTTGATTCTAGGGTGCAGTAAATTTATCTGGGGACACTGCTTACAATGGGATTTGTTTAAAGTTCCGTTTAGACCAGATTTCCCTGAAGGTAACTTTTTTGAACGTTCCCAGTTTCTTGTACATCTTCTATCTTATTGTCTGTGCTTAGATTTGGAAGAGTAGATCCAGGAGTGGGTGTTTGAGTATGTAGTCAAAAATACATCTATTGTATTCTTTCTTGGTGGCTTCTTTTTTTTTTTTTCCCCAGAAATGGGCGGGATTAACTCTCGTGTAGTAATGAAAGGGAACCGTAATCAAAGGTGGGGTATTCTAATAGAAATTAACTAATGGACCAACGAAAATTTTACTAATAGAACTTTCTTTTGAATCTAAAGGGGCTGAATAATGGTGGATACTGCTGGCCTAGAAAATCTCAGAGTGATTATAAGTAAAATTTTGATGACTATGTAGACTTAAGATGCATTTAGGAGATTGTGTGTGTTTGGGGGCGGGGGGTCCTTGTGTTTTGTTTTTAATGAAGGTTTAAAGCCACCTTTTCTAACTTCGAATTGCGTATCTTCTGGTGATATTTTATAATTAATGTTAAAGCCAAATGGAGTTTTTTTTTCCTTTAACCTTTGCTTCTCTGATTTGGACATTTGGGATAGGAGGACAACTTCACTGTACTCCTGTTGATTAAAGTTAAATGTATGTAGATTTTAAATTATGTGTTTTTTGAACATTGTCAGAGAGTCTGGCATCAGGGCAGTTGATAACCAGGTGACAGGACCCAGTGAGGTGTCCTTTTACTTGTTATAGCACCTGTAAGAGACACACATCAGGAGGATGAAATTTAACCTATTAGGTGTATGTATTAGAGTGAGTGTTTTCTGAATACTGTGGGTTTTGCCTTTGTCCCTTTTCACCTATTGGCTTTTTGTCTTTATTTTGAGGTACCGAAGGGGAATATCTGTAGATTTTTCACCTAAAGCAGTGATTGTTGAGTGAATTGGAATTTCCTTCTGATGGAAAGAACATTTATTACACATGTATATCTGACATGTACTTATGACTGATGTGGGCACATTGCCAGAATTCTTATCCTTATGTCTCAAAGTGATCCTAAAAGATATTCTGTCCAATCAAAAGGTGATTGATGAAACAGGGTCAGATCTGCACTAGGTGATATAGGTGGTGGATTCTGGACTTTGTATAAAAATTTACCTGGGAGAATGTCTCCTATGAGATAGATTTGCCCTGAGCTAGAGATTCAGACCTCATCTCATCCCTGGGAGGCTGGGATCTCTGAGTTTGTCCTTCAGTCCCTGAACTTTAGGCTCATACTGAGAACTGCTTAAGGGTGGTGGGGATTCTCAGCAACTGTCTAGACTCCAGGGCTGTAAGGCTTAGTCTGGGTTCTCCATCCAGACAGCTTTTCAGTGGGTAGGAGAGTTAGGGTCACTTTCGCTTGGAGTCTCCCACATATGGGCCAAGACAGTTGCTTGCTTATCAAGATGGAATGCGTTTCCTCCTTAGGCAACCTATTTCACATTTGCTTACAAACTTGCTCTTCTGTTTAACTTTTATCTTTTCTTTGTGGCTTGTAAGACTAATGCTTCAAGACAAGGGCCTGTTTGTTAATCACCATCTTGAGAGTTTTTGAAGGGGGAAGCTGAGAGGGGAAAATTGTGATGTTTTGTGGCCTCTTTGTAGTTCAGAAAAAGGTTCTTAGATGCAGGAAATCACACACAACTCAAACTTTTAAATGAAGGCAGATGTTTTGCTTTTACTGTTAAAAGAATTTCTGTGCAGCATTCAGACAAAAGGGATAGTTTCTTTTCACTGCCCCTTAATCCCTGCTGGATATTTTGATGGGCAAAGTGCTTAGCACCTAGGTAGTATTATTTCAAGTTGAGTTGGGAATAATGGACCAGATGAATGAAGCATATCTTTATTTAGGTGTTACTACAACCTCAGTGAAGGAGATGGTACAGGCACCAGCCCACTATTCTTTACATTCTTCATTTGGTCTTTCCTTTCCTAGAATTTTATTTATTTTCTTTTTCTTTTCCACTACAGAAAAAATAGAGGAAGCCAGTTGGGATTAGATGTTAGATATTGCATTTAGAATTTCTGTGTGTTTTTAATGAAGACATTGTATTATTTTTTTTTTTTTTTTTTTTTTTTTTTTTGAGATAGGGCCGCAAGCTGTCACCCTGGATATAGTACTGTGGCAAAAAACCAAAAAGAAACCACAAATTAATGGGCTCAAACCATTCTATTTCCACTCCCAACCAAAT
>CAUYRH010028312.1:0-17152 GCA_963574655.1 Perodicticus potto
CTCACAGCAGCCTCCAATTCCTGGGCTCAAGCGAGTCTCCTGCCTCCACCTCCCAAGTAGCTGGGACTACAGGCGCCCGCCACAACGCCCGGCCATTTTTTGGTTGCAGCCGTCATTGTTGTTTGGCGGGCCCGGGCTGGACTCAAACCCGCCAGCTCAGGTGTACGAGGCTGACACCTTAGCCCGTTGAGCCATAGGCGCCGAGCCCAGAAGTGATAGTCTTGAGGACACAAAATCATCTATGAAATAATCTAGCTGAGGATACACATGAGATAAATCAATTCAAAAACACAAAATAACTGGTTTACTTTTTTTTTTTTTAAATACTATCTTTTTATTTCATTTTTTGTTTTTTTTTTTCTATTTTCTGAGGGCTCAAACATGTCGACATTCTTTTTTTTTGTTTTTTTGTTTTTTTTTTGAGACAGAGCCTCAACCTGTCACCCTGGATAGAGTGCTGTGGCATCACAGCTCACAGCAACCTCCAATTCCTGGGCTCAAGCGAGTCTCCTGCCTCCGCCTCCCAAGTTGCTGGGACTACAGATGCCCGCCACAACACCCGGCCATTTTTTGGTTGCAGCCATCATTGTTGTTTGGCAGGCCCGGGCAAACCCACCAGCTCAGATGTACATGGCTGGCGCCTTAGCCCATTGAGCCACAGGCCCTGAGCCGACATTCTTTTTTTTTGAGACAGAGCCTCAAGCTGTCACCCTGGATAGAGTGCCGTGACATCACAGCTCACAGCAACCTCCAATTCCTGGGCTCAAGCGAGTCTCCTGCCTCCGCCTCCCAAGTCGCTGGGACTACAGGCACCCGTCACAACGCCCGGCCATTTTTTGGTTGCAGCTGTCATTGTTGCTTGGCCGCCCGGGCTGGATTCGAACCCGCCAGCTCAGATGTACGTGGCTGGTGCCTTAGCCTGTTGAGCAACAGGCTTCGAGCCTTTTTTTTTTTTGAGACAGAGTCTCACTATGTCGCCCTGGGTAGAGTGCAATGGCATCATAGCTCACAGCAACCTCAAACTCTTGGGCTTAAGCACTTCTCTTGCCTCAGCCTCCCAAGTAGCACCCACCACAACACCTGGCTATTTTTTTGTTGCAGTTGTCATTGTTGTTTAGCTCACCCAGACCGGGTTCGAACTTGCATACAACCTTGGTTTATGTGGCTGGCGCTGTAACCACTGTACTATGGGTGCCTAGCCTGGTCTACATTCTTAAAAAAATGTCAATGCCATGAAAGACAAAGAAAGACTATTCTAGATTAATAGTGGCAGCTCATGCTGTAATCCCAGCACTCTGGGAGGCTGAGCTGGGAGGACTACTTGAGGCCAGGAGTGTGAGACCAGGTTGGGCAACATAGCAAGACCCCATCTCTGCAAAAAAACAAAAATAAATAAAGGTGATAAAAGAGACAGGATTCAATCCTATTTTGGTGGTAGAAAATTATTATTTGGACAGCTGACACAATTGGGACATAGACTGTAGGTTAGATTAAAAACAATGAATCAAGGCTCGGCGCCTGTGACTCAACCGGCTAAGGCACCAGCCATATACACCTGAGCTGGCGGGTTCGAATCCAGCCCGGCCCGCCAAACAACAATGATGGCTACAACCAAAAAATAGCCAGGCGCTATGGCAGGTGCCTGTAGTCCCAGATTCTTGGGAGGCGGAGGCAAGAGACTCGCTTGAGTCCAGGAATTGGAGGTTGTTGTGATGCCACGGCACTCTATCCAGGTGACAGCTCGAGGCTCTGTCTCAAAACAAAACAAAACAAACAAAAAAACACAATGAATCAATATGGAATTTGGGAATTTATTAACTATATTGTAGTTACATATATGTTCTTAAGAAACATACCCTGAAGGAGCATGGTAATTGCCACCTATTCTCCTATAGTTCAGGAAGAAATAGTAAAATAGTTGGGGAAGATAGGAGAGAGAAAAGAAGGAGGAGAGAGAATGTTAAAGCAAAAGTTTAATAATAGCCTGTTTTGTGAGAAGGAAAAATGCTCATTAAAGACACAAAATTACATTGCTAAAGTCAGTTTGCCTCTCCTATGTGAGCCCTGGAATGCAAATTTGTTTTGGATAGCCAGGAACATCCTAGCCCCAAATCTACACCATCCCTATGGCACAGAAACATTGTTATCAGAGGCTGAAACCAAAGCAAGCATAGGGATGTTTTTTGGAATCTCAAAAAAACAGTGGAGTTACCCTGGGAAAAGTGTGGTGAATACTGAATTAGAACAGTAGTAAATAGGACACAATGAAAAATGAACAAAAGGAGGAAAGGAGGTTGAGCATGGCGCAGGTCAACCCTACTTTCAGCAGCTTGGGGGATTGTGGATTCTAAACCCACTTTATCCTTTCCAGACAATTTTCTCCTCTCACGCACATGTCCCTGCCGTCCTTTCACAGCAGAAAAATCAGGGAAAGGAGAAGAACACTTTCCTTCAGATTCCAAAACAGAAATCGAGTACACTTTTGGATCTAGCCCTGTGTTGAGGCTGTTTCCCACTTCTATGCTAGGATTCCTAGGGAACCAAAATGCTCGACGGGATCATCATTATTAAACTGTGGGACAGGCTGAGAATGGTGGCTCACACCTGTCGTCCCAGCACTTTAGGAGGCTGAGGGAGGAGGATCACTTAAGGACAGGTGCCTGGACAATATAGTGAAACTCCATCTCTATGAAAAACTGACGTGGGAGGATTGCTTGAGCCCAACCCTTCCAGGTTGCAGTGAGCTTTGATGACATCACTGCACTCCAGCCTGGGGAACAGAGCAAGATTCTGCCTTTAAAAAAACACAAATAGGCTCGGCACCTGTGGCTCAACGGGCTAAGGTGTCAGCCATGTACACCTGAGCTGGCAGGTTCGAATCCAGCCCGGGCCCGCCAAACAGCAATGCCAGCTGCAACCAAAATATGGCTGGGCGTTGTGGCGGGCGCCCGTGGTCCCAGCTACTTGGGAGGCGGAGGCAAGAGACTCGCTTGAGCCCAGGAATTGGAGGTTGCTGTGAGCTGTGACGCCACAGCACTCTATCCAGGGTGACAGCTTGAGGCTTTGTCTCAAAAAAAATAAATAAATAAATAAAAAAACACAAATAGGCTCGGCGTCTGTGGCTCAACAGGCTAAGGCGCCAGCCACGTACACCTGAGCTGGCGGGTTCGAATCCAGCCTGGGCCCGCCAAACAACAATGACGGCTGCAACCAAAAAATGGCCGGGTGTTGTGTCGGGCGCCTGTAGTCCCAGCTACTTGGGAGGCGGAGGCAAGAGAATCGCTTGAGCCCAGGAATTGGAGGTTGCTGTGAGCTGTAATGCCAAGGCACTCTATCCAGGGTGATAGCTTGAGGCTCTGTCTCAAAAAATAAAAAAAATAAAAAAATAAAAAAAACATAAATAAGGCTCGGTGCCTGTGACTCAGCGGGCTAAGGCGCCAGCCACGTACACCTGAGCTGACGGGTTTGAATCCAGCCCAGACCCGCCAAACAACAATGACGGCTGCAACCAAAAAATGGCCGGGCGTTGTGTCGGGCGCCTGTAGTCCCAGCTACTTGGGAGGCGGAGGCAAGAGACTCGATTGAGCCCAGGAATTGGAGGCTGCTATGAGCTGTGATGCCACAGCACTCTATCCAGGGTGACAGCTTGAGGCTCTGTCTCTAAATAA
Organism: Perodicticus potto; assembly: GCA_963574655.1. NCBI lineage: Eukaryota > Metazoa > Chordata > Mammalia > Primates > Lorisidae > Perodicticus > Perodicticus potto. The sequence continues at coordinate 3,669 of CAUYRH010028312.1, forward strand.
ATAAATAAATAAATAAAACAAAAATAAATAATAGGACACAAACCTACTTGCTTACATGATTTGTGAAGCTAAGGTTGTTTATAAGACTGACTTTATAGGGTGACGCCTGTGGCTCACTAAGTAGGGCTCCAGCCCCATATACCAAGGGTGGCGGGTTCGAACCTGGCCCGGCCAAACTGCAATAAAAAAATAGCCGGGTGTTGTGACGGATGCCTGTAGTCCCAGCTTCTCAGAAGGCTAAGGCAAGAGAATCACCTAACCCCAAGAGCTGGAGGTTGCTGTGAGCTGTGACACCATGGCACTCTACCAAGGGGTATGGGTATTAAATTAAGGTGTTTCTTTTTGCCTCATTTCTGTCTTTATTTTTTTTTTTCCTAACCTATAGCTCTTTTTTTTTTTTTTTTTTTTTTGAGACAGCCTCAAGCTGTCACCGTGGATAGAGTGCCGTAGCATTACAGCTCACAGCAACCTCCAATTCCTGGGCTCAAGCGAGTCTCCTGCCTCCACCTCTCAGGTAGCTGGGACTACAGGTGCCCGCCACAATGCCTGGCCATGTTTTGGTTGCAGCCGTCATTGTTGTTTGGCGGGCCCGGGCTGGATTCGAACCCGCCAGCTCAGGTGTACGTGGCTGGCGCCTTAGCCCGTTGAGCCACAGGCGCTGAGCCTCGTTTCTGTCTTTAAAGTGAGAATATATTTGTAACATCTACCTCACAAAATCATTGGGACTGAAGGAATAGTTTTCTGTTAAACTGTGTTGGGGGGTGTCCGTAACTCAGTGGTTAGGGGGCTGGCCACATGCTCCAGGGCTGGTGGGTTTGAACCTGGGCCTGTTAAACAAACAAAACAGCCGGACACTGTGGAAGGTGCCTTGCAGTCCCAGCTACTAGGGAGGCTGAGGCTAGAGAATCACGTGAGTCCAAGAGTTTGAGGTTGCTGTGAATATGACACCACGGCACTCTACCGAGGGTGACAAAGTAAGACTCTGTCTCAATAAAAAAGAAAGAAAGAAAGAAAGAAAACTGTGTTGAGAAAGAAATATCACAGCATCAATTTAAAATTGTATAATTTTTTTTTTGTTTCAGGCAATCTGAACAAATTCTCCTCAGAGCCTCCCATCGAACCCTTAAGTCACTCACCATGATATTATTATTATTATTATTATCCAATTGTTCACAGACAGCTAATTGTTTTATTGACATATTGTGGAAGTCATCTCTCTAGCTCCCCAGTAGAAAGAGGTTTCTGAGTTAACCAGAGATCACAAACCCAAATGCCTCCAGGGCCCAGTTAGGTAACACAAGTCAGGGAAGCTGGCTGGTGTGGGTCGTGAAGAGGACAGAGAGAGTGGTGAGAATTACACCAGTGGAAAGAATTCCCTGTCTGAAAGTTGTCTTTTTTTTTTTTAAGAGACAGAGTCTCACTTTGTCGCCCTGGGTAGAGTGCTGTGACGACACAGTTCACAGCAACCTCCAACTCTTGGGCTTAGGCGATTCTCTTGTCTCAGCCTCCGGAGTAGCTGGGACTACAGGTGTCTGCCACAGCGCCCAACTATTTTTTTTGTTGTAGTGTGGCTGGGGCCGGGTTTGAACCCGCCACCCTCGGTATATAGGGCCGGAATCCTACTCACTGAGCCACAGGCGCCGCCCTTAAAATCTTCTTATTAAAAATAAAAAGTTAAGGGCGGCACCTGTGGCTCAAAGGTGTAGGGCCCCAGCCCCATATGCTAGAGGTGACGGGTTCAAACCCAGGCCTTGCAAAACAACAACAACAACAACAAAATAAAAAAATAAATAAGATAAAAAAGTAAAAAGTTAACCCTGCGCAGAACAAAGAACACATCCAGGTAAGTGGATCGGTTTTGACCCCTGTACATTAGAAGATATTTAAATTCCTTTTCAGCTTGCAAATCCCATGATGGATTATTTTGAAGTTTTACATTCACCACAGAAACTGCCCCGGAGTCTCTTCCTCCAGTATTTATTAACCTGAATGGCTCTTGCTGGTCACCTATCTCTGCAAAGTCATTGGCTGTAATGTAGTAGAGTTGTTACTACGGAATGAGAAGTTTACACGAACTGTTTCTCAAATTTGCACAACTTTACTCCAAAGCTCTAATTCTGCTGTCTCTCTTAAAGGATCCTGCTACTGGCTTAAAAACTACAAGTTACCACAATCACCTTTTAACGTAAAATGCACACGAGTCCCTTTCAGGCTTCCGGGTCTACTCCCCAACCTCCTCTTCAATCCCCTTGAATACTCCAGATGACTCGTCCTCCTACAAAGCGTCCTGGCCCCTAGTCTCGCTAGCCTCTTTAACCTCTCCCCCCACCCGCCACGCGCCCCCACGCATCCCTTCTCATTGTTATCTCTGTACCCCCCAGGCCCCTTTCTACCCCTGCCTTTCTCTCGGCACATACCTACGAACTCGCGTCCACGCCAGCCGGGAGTTCTCCCTGCCACACAGGGAGAGACGCGAGCTGAGAGCCGAGGGACGGCGGCGGCGGCAGCGAGCAGCAGACCAGGTCGGGCTGCGTCTACTGTAAATAGAGCAAGGCGGAGGGCGGAGTCTGTGGGAGGAGGAGCCCCGAGGGAAGTTAATTAGTGACACTCGCATGTCACAGCTCCCTGGCTTGTTGAGGGTGGGGGCTCTTGAACTGGCACAGCCTGGCTAACCCAAAATAGTTTTGATATTAAGGCCTGGTTTCAATACCGCAGCCGGATTCCTCTCCGGATGGTTTTTATTGTTATAGTGATAATGATATTGAACCTAATACCCTGACATTCGTGTTGAGGAGTTGATATCTGCCCCACAAGAAGGCAGAACTCCCCTTGTCTAGAGCTAGTGAGATGCTGACCGCTCCCTGCTGTGCTGTATTGCTGGCGATTGTTCCCCAAGAAAGGCGGCCTTAAGGGCAGGAGTCCTAAAGTTCAGCCACTCAAGTGGGGATGCCTGAGAGTTAGCCCCTTGGTGGATTGCCGCTGAAACTAGTTAAGTTTCTGGGGCTTTTTTTTCTTTGTTTTTTGTTTTGGGTTTTTTTTTTTTTTTTTTTTTGAGACAGAGCCTCAAGCTGTCGCCCTGGTTAGAGTGCAATGGCATCACAGCTCACAGCAACCTCCAATTCCTGCGCTCAAGCGATTCTCCTGCCTCGCCTCCCAAGTAGCTGGGACTACAGGCGCGCGCCACGTCTAATTTTTGGTTGCGGCCATCATTGTGGTTTGGCGGGCCCAGGCTGGATTCAAACTTGCCAGCTCAGCTCAGCGCCTATGGCTCAACGGGCTAAGGCGCCAGCCTCGTACACCTAAGCTGGCGGGTTCGAATCCAGCAGGGCCCGCCAAACAACAATGACGGCTGCAACCAAAAAATGGCTGGGCGTTGTGGTGGGCGCCTGTAGTCCCAGCTACTTGGGAGGCAGAGGCAGGAGACTCGCTTGAGCCCAGGAATTAGAGATTGCTGTGAGCGGTGATGCCACAGCATTCTATCCAGGGTGACCGCTTGAGGCTCTGTCTCAAAAAAAAAAAAAAAAAAAAACTTGCCAGCTCAGGTGTATGTGGCTGGCGCCTTAGCAGCTTGAGCCACAGGCACTGATCCTCAAGTTTCTGTTTTTATTGTATGTGTATTTCCATGTTATTTTAGGTCAATGATAGACAGGCTTGGGCCTACCAGCCCCTTGGATTCTTTTTTTTTTTTCTTTTTTTTGAGATGGGGTCTTGCCTGGGCTGGAGGGCAGGGGTGTCATCACAGCTCACTGCAACCTCAAACTCCTGTGCTCAAGTGATCCCCCCTGCTTCAACCTCCCAAACAGCTGGGACTAAGGGTACATGCCAGCACTCCCACCTAATTTTTCTATTTTTCGTGGAGCGGGAGTCTTGCTTTTGCTCAGTCTGTTCTCAAACCCCTAGCCTCAAGAAATCCTCCCACCTCGGCCCCCCAAAGCACCAGGATTACAGGTGTGACCCTCTTTGCCTGGCCTTCTTAATTCTTGTTACACTCCTGCTTTTCCTGGAATCTAGTCTCTCTTCTGGCTATAGGGCCTTCCATGCTCTCTCCTGACAACTGTACCCCCTACTGTGTGACCTTTTTCCTATTATGCCCCTGCAACAGTCTTTTCAATGTGTCAGATAGCCAAAATAAACCAAGTTGAATTCTGCCTCAGGGCCTTTGCACTGGCTAGTTCTTCTACTGGAACAAACATCTCACAGCCTTCCTCCTTTATTTAAATATCTGTTTTCTGGATCCGCGCCAGTAGCTCAAGTGGCTAGGGCACCAACCAAATACACCAGAGCTAGCATGTTGGAATCCAGCCCCGGCCCGCCAAACAACAACGACAACTACAACCAAAAAACAGCTGGGCATTGTGGCAGGCTCCTGTAGTCCCAGCTACTTGAGAGGCTGAGGCAAGAGAATCGCTTAAGCCCAAGAGTTGGAGGTTGCTGTGAGCTGTGACGCCACGGCACTCTACCAAGGGTGACATAGTGAGACTCTGTCTCAAATAAATAAATAAATAAATAAATATCTGTTTTCCTGTCATCCATTAGTCAGCTCATAGGTAAGGTTTTCCCCTGACTCTCCTCTCTACCTCTGTATACCATTTTGTTTTCTTCATAACTATTAAACTATAAGAAATTATTTGAGTTTATTTACTTGTTCTTCATTACCCTCTCTGTTAGATAATTGCAAAACTTCATCTCCCTATCCCAATTATCCACTGAAAAGTTCAAACTTATGGCCCGCCCCCAAGGGCCCTTGGCGCCAGAGCAGTAACTCCTTATTGGCTATTCTACCATCCTGGCACCTCCCCTAACTGAACCTATATAAGGTGCCCTTGTCTTTTGCTCTCTCTCTTTTCCCTCTCTGCCCCTCTGTCTCCCATATCTATCTCTCTCTCTCTCTCCTCTCTCTTCTCTTTTCTCTCTCTCCCCCCTTGTGTCTCTTTCTCTCCCCTTCTCTCTCTACCTCCTCTCCCTCTCCCTTCTCTCCTCCTTAATGCTGCTCTGCAACATCCCGCCAATAAAGACCTTCGGTACAAGCCTTGGTGGTCTGTGAGGTTTCTGCCGGTTGAGTGCCCCCTTTCACTCTCGCCTCTAGATCGTAAGTGCCACAAGGATAAAGTTGGGTCTGTATTGCTTATGACATTGTCCCCACTTCCAGAATCAACACCGGAAACACAGGTGTTTAACATATGTTGAGTGACTAAATAAATGGGACACCATTTATTCATTGGCTAAATGTTACTGTATTCTTGTATGCTGGGCCCCGTGCTGAGTGCTAGAGATACAGCAGTAAACAAGACAAGTGAGGACGACCTCCAGGGAGGCTTCTGGTCTGGAAAAGAAGATAACCATTAAATTAATAATCAATTAATTGAAATTAAAAAGACAAGCAAGAAATCACTGGTTTGTTCGCAGATCCCTATGAATGTATATATCAGAAGTGTCGTGAGGGAGGGGAGCTCTCAGTCACAGAGCCCAGAATTCTGAGCCAAGTTTATGAATTGATAAAGGGATTTTATTTCTGGAAACTGGATGGCATCCCATGGAGCAAATGACCCATTTCTAGTTCTCAGACTAATTTTCTGCTGAAGAGTCTAATCAAGACTGCCCTGTAGCGCCAGCATATTTATCACGCTCAGTGTGTTCTACTTGAGAATAACATTTGAATCCACATTTCTTTTTTTTTTTTTTTTTTTTTTTTTTTTTGTTGTTGCAGTTTGGTCGGATTTGAACCCGCCACCCTCGGTATATGGGGCCGGCGCCCTACCCACTGAGCCACAGGCGCCGCCCCCGAATCCACATTTCAACATCCAAAGAATACAGATTCTGGGGATATCCTAGGGTTTTGAGTGTATTTTTTGGACTTGAAAAAGAGATCTGGCAGGAGGTGGGGATTGCATAGGCCAGTGGGGATTCTTTTACAATTTCAGAAGAGGACTGAGACCAGGTCACTTCTCTGTATAAGTCACACAACAATAATTTTTACTGGAATCCTCTAGTTTCCTTTGGGTCCCCAAACTGTACTTGACTCATTTTTTTTTTTTTTTGAGACAGAGCCTCAAGCTGTCACCCTGGATAGAGAGCTATGGCATCATAGCTCACAGCAACCTCCAATTCCTGGGCTTAAGCGAGTCTCTTGCCTCTGCCTCCCAAGTAGCTGGGACTACAGGCGCCCACCACAACGTCCGGCCATTTTTTTTGTTGCAGCCGTCATTGTTGTTTGGTGGGCCCGGGCTGGATTCAAACCTGCCAGCTCAGGTGTACAGCTGGTGGCTGGCGCCTTGAGCCACAGGCGCCAAGCCACTTGACTCATTTTTATTACTTGTCTTGTCCCCAAAGGCATTTGATTTTGCAAGCTCTGCTTCTAGACCCAGGGTTGAACATCCTGAGAGTTTTAGAATTCTGAACTCTCTGGAAATTTACCATTAAACAAATCAATTATTATTTAGGTCCTATATCTCCTGGGGAAATTCAGCTGTTAAAATGCTGGTCATTGGGATAACAATCAAAAAACTTTAATACGCCTGTATTAAAGGGTGGTGCCTGTGGCTCAAATGAGTAGGACGCCGGCCCTGTATGCCTGAAGTGGCAGGTTCAAACCCAGCCCCAGCCAGAAACTGCAAAACAAAACAAAACAAAAAACTTTATTACAAAGAGATCTAAGATTCTAGTATTATAAATCTTAAATCTAAAGATTCATGAAACAGGTTAGGTGTGGTGGCTCGTGCCCATAATCCTAGCACTCTGGAAAGCCAAGGCAAAAGGATTCCTTGAGTTCAAGAGTTTGAGATCAGCCTGAGCAAAAACGAAACCTTGTCTCTACTAAAAATAAATAAATGGCTCGGCGCCTGTGGCTCAAGGGGCTAAGGCGCCAGCCATGTACACCTGAGCTGGCGGGATCAAAGCCAGCCCGGGCCGCCAAACAACAATGACGGCTGCAACCAAAAAATGGCCGGGGGTTGTGGTGGGCGCCTGTAGTCCCAGCTACTTGGGAGGCAGAGGCAGGAGACTGCTTGAGCCCAGGAACTGGAGGTTGCTGTGAGCTGTGATGCCACAGCACTCTCTCCAGGGTGACAGCTTGAGGCTCTGTCTCAAAATAAATAAATAAATAAATAAATAAAATAAAAAATAAAATAAAAAATAAAAATAGCAGCTACTTGGGAGGCTGAGGCAGGAGACTTGCTTGAGCCCAGGAATTGGAGATTGCTGTGAGCTGTGATGCCATGGCACTCTACCCAGGGTGACAGCTTGAGGCTCTGTCTCAGAAATAAATAAATAAATAAATAAAAATAAAATAAAATAAAATAAAAATAAAAATAGCTGCGTGTCTTGGCTGGTGCCTGTAGTCCTAGCTACTCAGGAGGCTAAAGCAGGAGGATCCCTTGAACCCTAGAGTTTGAGGTGGCTGTGAGGCAGATTGATGCCACAGCACTCTAGCCTGGGTAACAGAGCGAGCCTCTGTCTCAGAAAAAAAAAAATTCATAAAATAAAACTTTTGGGGCACATTCATTTGAATTTCCTCAGCTTTTGGGGAGGCGCCTGAGGCTCAGAGAGTAGAGTGCCAGCCCCATATACCGGAAGTGGTGGGTTCAAACCCAGCCCCAGTCAAAAAAAAAAAAAAAAACTGGCTCGGCGCCTGTGGCTCAACGGGCTAAGGCGCCAGCCATGTACACCTGAGCTGGCGGGTTCGAATCCAGCCCGGGCCGCCAAACAACAATGACGGCTGCAACCAAAAAAAAAAAATGGCCGGGTGTTGTGGCGGGCGCCTGTAGTCCCAGCTACTTGGGAGGCGGAGGCAAAAGACTCGCTTGAGCCCAGGAATTGGAGGTTGCTGTGAGCTGTGATGCCACAACACTCTATCCAGGGTGACAGCTTGAGGCTCTGTCTCAAAAAAAAAAAAAGAATTTCCTCCGCATGAACAAGTTTTATCCTTTGTTGGTTGTTTTGTTACTGTTAATGCTTTAAAAAACACCCCAGGCAGTGCCTGTGGCTCAGTGCGTAGGGCGTTGGCCCCGTATACCGAGGGTGACAGGGTCAAACCTGGCCCCGGCCAAACTGCAACAACAAAAACATAGCCGGGAGTTGTGGCGGGTGCCTATAGTTCCAGCTTCTCAGGAGGCTGAGGCAAGAGAATCGCCTAAGCCCAGGAGTTGGAGGTTGCTGTGAGCTGTGCCGCCACAGCACTCTACCAAGGGCGACAGATGAGACTCTATCTCTAAAAAAAAAAAAAACACCCCAAATTTTAGAGCAGTGGTTCTCAACCTTCCTAATGCTGCAATGTGTTTTCATTGTCAAAAAGGGGTCACAACCCACAGGTTGAGAACCGCTGGTTTAGAGGCATAGAATAATCAACTTGCTTACAAATTTTGTGGGTTAGGAATTCAGACTGGGCAGAGAAAGGACAGCTCATTTCTACCCTGTGATGTGATAGCTGGGTTCTCAGCTGGGAAGAAGGCTGAGGTGATTCAACAGCTCAAGTTTTTTTTTGTTTTTTGTTTTTTGAGACAAAGTCTCATTATGTTGTCCTCGGTAGAGTGCGGTGGCATCACAGCTCATAGCAACCTCCAACTCTTGGGCTTAAGCAATTCTCTTGCCTCAGCCTCCCAAGTAGCTGGGACTACAGGAGCCTGCCACAATGTCTGGCTGTTTTTTTTTTTGTTGTTGCAGTTGTTATTGTTTAGCAGGTCTGGGCCGGTTCGAACCCGCCAGCCTCCCTGTATGTGGCCAGCACCCTACCCACTGAGCTATAGGTGCCACCTCAACAACTAAAGGTTGAAATCAGAGACATCTCTATTCATATGTCTGGTAGTTGGTGTGGACTGTTCTCTAGGCACACCTACACATGGTCCCTCAGTGGGGGCTCTCTCTCTCTCTCTCTCTCTTTTTGAGACAGAGTCCCCCTTGCTTGTCCTCGGTAGAGTGTCATGGCACCCTAGCTCATAGCAACCTCTAATTCTTGGGCTCAAGCGATCTTCTTGCCTCAGCCTCCTGAGTAGCTGGGACTACAGGTAGCCTACCACAATCCCTGGCTATTTTTAGAAATGGGTTCTCTTTTTTGCTCAGGCTGGTCTCGAACTCTTGATCTCAAGTAATCCACCTTGGCCTCCCAGAGTGTTGGGATTACAGGTGTGAGCCATTGCTTCCAACCAACAGTGGGTTCTCTTTTTTTTTTTTTTTTTTTTGAGACAGAGCCTCAAGCTGTCACCCTGGATAGAGTGCCATGGCATCACAGCTCACAGCAACCTCCAACTCCTGGGCTCAAGTGAGTCTCCTGCCTCCACCTCCCAAGTAGCTGGGACCACAGGCGCCCGCCACAATGCCCGGCTATTTTTTGGTTGCAGCCGTCATTGTTGTTTGGCGGGCCCGGGTTGGATTCGAACCTGCCAGCTCAGGTGTACATGGCTGGCGCCTTAGCCTGTTGAGCCACAGGCGCCACGCCAACAGTGGGGTCTCTTTACAGGCTAGTTTGAGCTTCCTCACAGCATGGCAGCTGGTTTCTAAGAACAAGTATCCCAAGAGAGCTAGGCAGAAGTACATGGTATTTTTAGGATCTGCCTCAAGATCTTCAGAAAAAAATGTGGGATGGGATTATTGCAAGCATCCTCGGAAAATACAACCTGCCACAATAATAGATTTGACTTTCAACAATAGCTAAAAGTCATTAGGAGTTAAGCTTGATAAAAAATGCAAGTGAATGAAGCTTGGATTAAAAATTGAGGAGTATGATCATTAAATAATAAGAGCATTTTCTTCTGTGGATCACATTCAGTACAGAAGGTAATTTTGAAGGACTATTTCTAGAATTTTAAGCCAACTCGCATCTTTCTACCAGTTACCATGGTGGATTTGATTGGGCCGTTATATAAAGTATATCTTCTTCTGGGGAAGGACTTGCAGAACTGCATTGTAGACAGGTATACTTTTTTTTGACAGGTACATTCTTGCATTTTTATTAAAAATGAACAGATAACCTCATCATCTTATATCATATTTAGTAACTACAGCCACTTCAAAATCTACACTTGGCTTTTGAGATAAACTCTGAGATACAAGCAATAATCACTGGATCCCAAAAGCTTTATAATGGTGTTTCTCAAAGTGTTCTGAGAGGCACTAGTTCATGGAGATGGGAAATCTACCTCACAGAGATTAATAATTAATAATCCACGTGAATATTTGTTTGTTTGTTTTGTAGAGACAGAGTCTCACTTTTTCGCCCTTGGTAGAGTGTCGTGGCATCACACAGCTCACAGGAACCTTCAACTCCTGGGCTTAGGCGATTCTCTTGCCTCAGCCTCCCGAGTAGCTGGGACTACAGGCACCTGCCACAATGCTCGGCTAATTTTCTGTTTTGCAGTTCGGCCGAGCAGGGGTTTGAACCCGCCACCTTCGGTATATGGGGCCAGTGCTTTACTCGATGAGCCACAGGTGCCGCCCGATCCACGTGAATATTAAAGGATGTCTACAAAAAAACCCATTGACTAAAAAAACTCCTTTTTCAGAAAGATGTAATTACTATTTCTTGGAACTGTGGAAAATAATTCCCTATGATCTTGTCCTTAGAAAATGCTTGGAAAGACTCGGCGCCTGTGGCTCAATGGGTTAAGGCGCCAGCCACGTATACCTGAGCTGGCGGGTTCAAATCCAGCCCAGGCCCGCCAAACAACAATGAAGGCTGCAACCAAAAAATGGCCCAGCATTGTGGCAGGTGCCTGCAGTCCCAGCTACTTGGGAGGCAGAGGCAAGAGACTAGCTTGAGCCCAGGAATTGGAGGTTGCTGTGAGCTGTGATGCCACAGCACTCTATCCAGGGTGACAGCTTCAGGCTCTGTGTCAAAAAAAAAAAAAAAAGAATATAGTGCCTGATTACATTGTTTGGAGCAAAGGAAAATAATAGTCCCTCCACAGTCTGTGTCTGAAGAATTACAAATTCCATACTATATATGTCGACATGATTTGGAGTGTGCATATAAATGGCACCAGCTTTTGGTGACTCAAGATACAAATTTAGTTTACTGGAAAAATACAAATATTTTGGATTTCTTCATCACCCGAGTCATGACAGTAACATTAGGATGGGCCTTAGGCAAAGGAATTTATTTTTTTATGGACTGTAAACCTTGCTGTGTTCAATATTGTGACTATGACACCAGAGGAATGCTCTTCCCTGAAATGTCAACTTGCTCTTGGTGGGGATCGGAGTCCTCTCCCAATGCCTGTACAGAAACTACATGTCACTCAGGCTACAGTACAGGGACGCAATCGTAGCTCACTGTAACCCTGGACTTCTGGGCTCAAGCCGTTCTCCCAGCTCAGCCTCCTGAGCAGCAGAGACTCTGGCGTGCATCATCATGCTTGGCTAGCTTATTAATCTTTTGTAGAGATGGGGTCTTAACTGTGTTGCCCAGGCTGGTCTTGAACTCCTGGTCTCAAGTTATCCTTCTGTCTCAGCCTCCCAAAGTGCTGGGATTATAGGCATGAGCCACTGTATCCCATTCATTTTAATATTTTTTCACTTATTTTGTGTCTACTCTTAGAAACCTTTGAGTTCTTCTCTCCCATTCTCTGTGGTGAGGACTTGCTTGGTTCTGTCCAATCCTTTTCCCCAGGATAGAGTCTAGCCCTATTAGCAGTCTCATGGTTGGTGTTTATTTGCCAGGTTCTGCGATCATGTCCCCTGAGTTCCCCACCGGGTGATGGATTACTCTGCTCCGGATGCCCATCCAAAACCAATACTGGGCCCTTGGGAATTTCCCAGATATCAGGTCCCAGCTAAGTGCTGATTTCCTCAACTGCTGCCTGCTCTGGGAGGGCGCTAGTGAATCATCAAGTCTTCCTTAATAGCAACAATTGGCCTGCGGCTGTCTTATTCTTATATAATAGGACAACCTTGACATTCTGTATTATACTCGGCAAAACCACAAAATCTGTTTTCCTCCCTTGATTTCAAAAGTTCAATAAACCTAATTGCATAAAGAATTTGGTAGAAATAAAATGTATTGATCACTCTTGAAGTGATTTAAATGATTTTTAAGTAATAGGAAAGGTGGAATGTACAATTGAGGCATCTTTCTGGTATTATTCTTATGCAAAAGAAAATCCAGAAATACATGCAAAATAAAGCGAACCTCCAAAGGGTGGCAAATACCAAATGCTTTACGGATCAAACTATGAGAACAGAAACGCAAACCAAAGACTTACCGAGGCTATCAACTTTTCAAATAAGTGAATCAAATCCCCGGCAGATGTGATTGTATCATATCAGGAGAGGGTGAGTTGATCAGAAATGTATCCCAAAGAAAAGTGGCAAGTGGAGGAAAAAAAGAATGAAAGGAAATGAAATGAATGAAAAAGTGGGAAATTAATAATAGCACATAATACGGATTTCACTGGGTTTAGTAGCATACTTTTCCTTCCCTTCCCCTCCCTCCCCCCTCCTTCCCTCTCTGTCTCCCTCCCTCCCTCCCTCCCTTCCTTCCTTCCCTCTTGTTTCAGGTTTAGTTTAAGGGTACAAAGAATTAGGTTACAATGTTCGCATTTGGTAGGTAGAGTCCACCTTATCATTATGTCCCGCCCCCAGCCTTTGTTGACAATATTTGAGAGAGACACAAACACACAGAGAGTTTATCTGTCCATCTCTGTCTGTCCGTCTGCAGTGATTTTCAACTGATGTACCCTGAGAGGATCTTAGATGTGCCGTAAAAAATTTTAAAGATGATTAATTAAATTATTTTTGAAAGAAGTTCAAGCACAGTAAGTATATTTTTTGTTTTTATTCTTTTTTTTTTTTTTAACTTCTTTTTTGGTCACCAGAATTCAAATGTATTGCAGAAGTTCAACTATAGGTTCAAGTGTGCCGTGAGATAAAAAAGGTTGAAAAACTTACGTTTGTTGAATGGTGAATTCTAAGTGTTCCAAATGGAATTTACAGGGGAGACACTCTTTAAAGATGCTAAATTCAATCAAACAGACCTTTCTTGCAAGGGAACCTCTTGTATTGCCTGTAGGAACTTCATAGGTCCCACTGCAGGGCTAGTCCTCAGCTGAGAAGCACTCAGTGTCCAATTCTCATGTTCATGCTGCTGACTGTTCTGACTGGTTGATGCCCATATAGCACCGGCTATTTACCGCTGGATTGTGAAAAGCATCTCTGCATCTGTATCAACTCAAACCAGTCTTTGACGTAGGAGCCACTGCAAATCTATAGAGGGTTGGATTTTGAATTGATGGTATTAGAAATACCATGTAGTGGCTCAGCGCCTGTGGCTCAGCAGGCTAAGGCGCCAGCCAGATACATCTGAGCTGCCAGGTTCGAATCCAGCCCGGGCCTGCCAAACAACAATGACGGCTGCGACCAAAAAATGGCCGGGCATTGTGGTGGGTGCCTGTAGTCCCAGCTACTTGGGAGGCGGAGGCAGGAGACTCGCTTGAGCCCAGGAATTGGAGGTTGCTGTGAGCTGTGATGCCACAGCACTCTATCCAGGGTGACAGCTT
>CAUYRH010028318.1:0-62456 GCA_963574655.1 Perodicticus potto
TTCTCACAAAGTAATGAGAAAGTCTCTTGAATGTTATCGCAATCAGGTTGATGAAAATATCTCTGATTGTATCTGAAGCCTGTACACTGTACCCCATGACTGAATTATTGTACACAGATATGATTCAATAAAAAAAAAATAAAATAAACTACAGGCAAAAAAAAAAAAAAACTTCCTAGAGGCAGCATTACGGGAGACGAGACACCCAGCTCACAAACAAATGTACATGGTGAAGTTAGCTGGGTGTTTGCAAAATTTAAAGCACTTAATGGCCCTTCCTCTCAATCTTAATAGTTCAAAATAGCTTTCATGTCTGAATTGCTTTTCTCTTCTTGATCACAGCAAATAAATTACTCACAAATTTGAATGTATATTGTCTGAATGGAGAGGGGAAAATGTATTATGGTCCTCATTATGGTAAATGCCAGGATGATCCCTTCACGTAGGAAATGCAGTGCTGGAAATAAGAATGTCAGGAAATCCACGAAGCTGCGTGTCACGCAGGAGCTTCCCTCCACACTGGCGTTCTGGACTCACTCCTGACCGAGGGTCCATGACTCCTAGCATGTGAACTTAGGGACTAAAGATGGCTACTTTTAAAACGTGTATTTTGAATGTGAACGTACCGTTGCTGTTCATCTCTCACCCGTGTTGTCAGGATGTGTGGGTTCCTGGGAGCCGCTAACAGCAGCAGGTGCACGTTTCACACCCAGTGACCTGCCCTGGCCCAGAGGCTCATGGGCACGTCAACACTCCTTCCCTTTCTCACAGGGCTGCAGTTTTCTTCTTGCATTGGGCATCATAAGTTGGAATTATGGTTGATTCCTGTTGCTCATATTAACCTTTATATCAAGACATCCAACCCTTTTAGCCATCACAGAACATTACCCGTCAGAAGTGAAGTTACTACTTGTAGAATCTCCCATGTCCGGGACATAATCAAACATGGAATGACACGGACCCACTCAGAATCTTCAGGACCCAGAGTCGTCATTAGGAGGCCAAGTGACAGAACGCTAGGGAAGAGGGGAACCCTGTGTTACGCTCCCAGTAACAGCAACCTCCTTTAGCAGAGTAGAGAGATTCCCTGCAGCCGCCCAGGCTGTGTGCCAAGGTCAGGTGGCTTTTCAGTCTGGCTTAAGGTGAAGGCAACTAGAAGATATCCTGACGAGGCTAACTCTGTAACTCTGTAACGTTCTAGTGGCACAGGGAGGGGGAATCTTGGCAGCTTCACCCAGTACCCAGCTGCAGCAGAGCGAGTGCCCGGATCCTGCCAGGTTGCGAGTTCTTGGGGCATCTGAGAGAACAGGACATCACCTGCCCAGACCTTACCAGGTTCGGTGCTGTCCTTGTTCAGAAAAGGGCTGGGATGGCAGGATGGAGCTTTGATAGTCAAGCCTCTCCCCTGGAGGAGGCGGTTCATCCCTTTTAAGCACCCTGCTGTTTGCACAAGAAGGATGGAAGGGCAATGCCCGCCTGGCAGAGAGAACTGAACCGAGAGGCCGTTTGACAGCACAGAAGTTCTGAGGGTGGGCTGGTGGCACTCAGCAACATGCCTTAAGTTCACAAATAACATCGCTAAAACGAGGTTGTGTCAAATGTCATCAGTTAATTAGCAAATTTTTCAGTTAACTGAGGACACTTAGTTGTGAACAAGTGTTTAGACATAACGGGTACCTGACCGGATTAGTCAGAGCACACAAATAAATAACCTTATTCTTGGGCAGCTCAACAGCATAATGGGCCCATCAGCCACTGTCCCTCCATGAAGAGCAGTGTGGGCATCATCACCTAACAGAGGACACCTCTGCCACGCCCTTTGTCTTCAGACTGCCTGATTTCTCACTCATTCTATGGGCACCAGCTCTTTAGTCTTGCTTCTGCTCTTGTAGACTCTTCCTGAAAATCAGAACCAATGTTTGTTAGGAAGTCATCAAAAGACAGGTGCAAACAAGCCCAAGTGAAGATACGAGTCTTTATATAAGTTTGACATTCAATAGCTCCCCTTTTTCCATGGTTTTGCTTTCTGTGGGTTCAGTTACTGGTGGCCAATCATGGTCTAAAAATATTAAATGAAAAGTTCCAGAAATAACCAATTCATGAGTTGTAAATTGTGCATATGGTGGCACCTGTCGCAGCTGCTCTGTTTTCTACTAGGCGTTGTTGTTGGTCTCTTACAAGTTACGCTTTATTATGGGAGTGTGTAGGGTCCGACACCATCCTCAGTTTCAGACATCCACTAGGGGGCTTGGAACGTATTTTCAGCAGGTAAGGGAGGGAATTAAAGTTTAAGGTGCAGGCTGCTTTGGTTGCCCTTTTGTTTATATCTGGTTTCTTGGTGTGGTTTGTGCTATTTTATGTAACCAGAGACGTTTCCTCCAGCTCGCTCTGTGGGGCTCTTCTGCCTGCTGTGCTCTGAAAGGCTTTCAGAGGAGGAGCTGGGCTGGCAGGTGCTGTCTTCCAGTGGCCAGTGGCCACCCCCGACACCCCCGAGTCCAGAAGGACCGCGTCACCATCCTGGCCCCAGGGCTTCTGTTGTGTGGGCATCACAGATAACAAAGTTATGAGATGAAATATTTTCAGTACAGCATAATAGATACGTGTGTACATGAGAGAGAAGACAGACAGGTGGACATTGGCTGCCTTTTTGCTTTTTCAGTTGTAAGGAGCTGGGACAATAACCTCGAATAAGTTACTTAACCTGCCTAATTGTTGGCTTATTTATTTCTAACACGATTACTATGTTATCTCTTTGAATGACATTATGAAATTTAATTAATTGACATTTATGAAGCAGTTCTCATTGAAATATGCAGATGTCTGAGTGTGAACATTCAAAGTCATGACCATCAGCCTGCACGAAGGTTCAAATAATGCTGCCATACACTCGTTAGAAACACAGTTTAGATCCTTAACAAAGTTTGTAATGAATGCATTGAATAACTTTAATGTGGAGTCATTTACGAAGTTATCGAAAGTCATACTTTAGGGAGTATTTTAACCAAATGAACAACAACTTAAAGGAAAAGTTGAATTTTAACATGAATTTAGATGAGGCTCCACAGCAGTGAGAAGCCACCAGTGTCTGTCCTCTCAGGGACAGGGAAATACTCAGTGGGACAAGACGTCCTAAGCCATGAGTGCAATTAGTGTGTCTTTAAGGGAAACAAAACATTTGAATCAGCATAAGCCACACGATGAGATTGATGGGTTTAACCTAAAATTGCCCCACTACCAAACCACATCTGAAAACAACCAGGTAAATTAGAATTGCAATAAGAATAGAATGAAAATCATCTAACACTTAATTATGTAATTAAACTGGTGCTTCTGGTAAAAAACTAATAATTACCTCTTAATGACCCCATAAATCTGTTCTAACCTAAGCTCTGTTTAATGTTTCACTTGGCTTCCTCTTACGTTTTCTTGGTTTATTACTTTTGTTCAGGGGAAACAATAAGGCATACTTATATTTTTTATTGTATGTCAGATACCACACGGTAACACAAAACCTGTCATTAACAGTAGCAAGAATTTTTTTAGAAATAACTCGAGGCTGAGATTTCTCAAAAATTTATCTGAAAATTAAGTATTTAAGGAAATTATGTCTTGCATATTTAGGTCCCTGTGAATGGTGTGGTGACGCCCACCTGGAGCAGTTTTATCAGTCATGCTCGTGAGTGTGATAAATGCCAACAGGTCCTGACGTGGAAATGCAGGTGAAGTCAGCACCCGCTAGGGAGGCTGGGTGACTCGGGGACGTCTTATCTGGGGCTCCCACTCCTGGATTTTTCACACAGGAGCTATAACATAAATGGTAGCCGCATTTATCCAACAAAAATAGCTCCTGTGGAACTATTTAGAAAAGGTAGGTATGAAGGGAAAAAGGAGAAAGCAATTTTTCCAAGGACGAGGCTAAGAAAATAGTATATTTTCAGCCAACTTTGAGAGCAAAAGAAGGGAGTGAATCTGCTGAAAGTCGCAGGAAAATGTAATGCCAGAGGTAACAGGCAGAGGAGCAAACAGTTTCATGTGCATCCATTCTCTGTGGCTGCCGTGGCAAACACCGCTTGCTCTGAGAACAGAGGACAAAGCTGTTGTCTCCCAGTCCTGTAGGTCAGAGCCCTACAATCCCGCAGAGCTAGTCCGGGGCTGGCACTAGAGGACTTTGGGGACTCTGAGGACTTTGGGGACTCTGTTCCCTGTGTTTCCCTCCAGCGCCCAGGGATGGCCGCCCCACCTGCCAGGCCCTTCCTCTGCCTTCCCAGGCAGCGAGGGCCCCTAATCTCCCCCTCACACTTCTCTCTGGCCACTGTGGGAGACGTTCTCCACTTTTAAGGACTTGTGTCATTTGATTGGAGTTACAGTTTAATCCAAGTTTTTTAATTTAATCACAAGTGAAAAGTCCCTTTGCCGTGGAAGGATACACATTCATAGGAGTTGGGAACTGTGTCAGAGGCTATCACTCTGCTGACGGGGCCATGTCGTGTCACAAAGCTCTTCCTGTCTGGCTCCAGCTCAGCCACATCTGGTGTATGAGAGTGAAGAGCCGTAGGGACCATCTGGTGGAGCTTCCAGAAGCAGGAAGCCACCAGGAGCAATTTATTAATGGCTTTTCCTTACAAGTTTGTGTAGAAGGAAAATTAGTCATTTTTGGAAGACCTTAAGGAAATTATTTTGTTAAAAGCTGATTGAATTTGGAATCTGGTGGGACACATAGACCTGCCTAGATAATCAAGGTACATCACAGAGCTCATTCCAGCTGTAAATACCCTAAATGTTGCTCTCAGGAGCAGTTTGCTCAAGCTTTATTCAGGGTTTCACCGTTGGCAGACATGAACTTGCCAAGCAAATTCTGGTCCCTGCCCCTTCCCCCAACCTGGTTCCCCGAGTGGAGTGTGTAGGAGCCTCGCATTCTCCTGTGCCCGACCCACCCGCTCTTCCTAAGGCAACGCATCTCCCACTCCCCAGACACTCTGCATCCCCCACTACATGGCTGTGGTTTCTGGAAGGAGCCACTGCGGCTCCGGGACACACCCCCTTGTCCCGCTGACAGTGCCCCTTGCACTCCCCTGGTGCACCTGTCACGTCCTGCCTCACCTGCCCTGGGGTGCGCCCTCCTGAGTCACAGCCCCTTGCAGGAAGGACATGCACGGAGTAAGACTTCCAGGAGGGACAGTACCTGCTGAAATGGGAAGGGCAGGGGAAGGCGTGAGGGAGCCAGGCAGAGAGTGCTGCCAGTGACAGCCACCAGCCTGCACCTGCTCTAAAAGCTCCGGTGTGTGGCTTGTGGTAAAAGGTTGGCAGGAAGTCCCGTGAGGAAGTTAATCCAGAGGGAGGAAGGGCCTGGGGATGGGGCGCCCACGGCACCCACCTGCCTTCCTCACGCCGTGGGGCTGAGGCGGGCAGTCCACAGAGGTCACGGACACTCAGCAGGGATGAGAGGAGGCAGTGAAGTGTCAGACGTCAGGGACGTGCACTTGGCCAGACACTGCGTTTGCTCTTCTGCTCCTTGTGATTGGGCAGGCAGCTCCAGGGACACTGTGAGGTTCCCCGAAGGCAGGATGGTTGCAGCCCATGACGGCCAGCTCAGAGCTGTGGGGTCTGCTCTGCAGCCACGTGTCCTGGGCCTCTGCTGCCCTTCTCTGGGTGCAGAGAACTCAGGAAGAGTGCAGGGTCCCACCCTGTCCTCAGGGGGCCAGTGCAGCTCTGATGCTGGAACAGGCAGCCCTGGGGACTCAGAACTGCTGAGGACAAGCAGGTCGGTGTCCAGCTCAGCTGTGCTATGTCCAAAAATGAGCTGTGTTCTTTAATTGCGTGTTAGCCTTTTGCCTTGATTTTGTAAGTATCACCAAACTCATTAAAGATTATGAAAATGTGTGTTTGAGTGGAACACACTCTCTGTTTATTCTAAATAATAAGCCTAACAGCAGCAATGGTCAACGCTAGATGCTGGTCTGGAGTCTCTTTCTGTGGTGGGCAGAACACACACTGTAGGGTGGAGCCCGAGAGGCTGGAGCCAGAGACCAGTGTCCAGCCTGAGCTTGGGAAGCACGTGGGTGTCGCTGAGCCCTGGTGCTCTCCTCTGAGGCGGCGATAGCACTAACTGTCCTTTCTGTGTTCAGAAAGGGGCCTGGATGAAATCACACAAGGCCGGGGTAGGAAGGAGTCACGACTGACAGCACACTGCACCCTGGCTTGTAATGTGTGTCCGTGTGCATGTGTGTGCTGTGTGTATATTTTTGTGAATACACGTTTGTGAGTGTGTGCGTGCATATAGTGTGTGTATGTACATTTGTGTGTGTGGTGTGTATATGTGATATGTGCATGTGTGGTGCGTGTGTGGTGTGTGTGGTGTGCACGTGTGGTGTGTGCACCTGCAGACCATCTTGGTGGACGCTGCAGGAAACGTCCATGACACCAGGACACAGATCACAGGGGAGGTGGCCCCTGTTCCACTGAGCCCAGGCTCCCGTAAGGAGGAGGACGGGTTCCCAGTGACATCAGGTCTCTGCACTCACCACAGAGCAAATCGCACCCTAGGAAGAGGACTGGACATGGGGACTCAGTCCCCAGACCCAGCAGAGGGGACATCCACCCTGCAAGCCTGTGAGATGTGACCTTGTGGCCGGCCGTCCTTGTTCTGCCTCAAGCCTATGAGAGACCTGCAGCTTTGCTTCCACTGCTAAGGTTACTTCTGTAAGGACACAGTTCTGAACACTGAAACTTGGTTCACCTGTGAGCCACATCAGCAGTGTGGACACAGTTTCAACGTACGCCTTGGATGTGATGTTGCAACATAAAGATTCTTCCTGTGGTCCCTTCTCCAGACACTGGAAATGAGTGGGAGAGTCTGTCTCGCAGGAACCTAAACAGGTACCAGTAAAGACGTGGTTCCCCTGTGCACCTGAGAAACACCCAAATGGAAACCATTTTCATTTGATTCTCCTGTAACAACACACCTTCCTACGTGTATCATCGCCATATGATCCCTTCAGATGGAGTCAACATCTTTTGGAATTTATTTTTTATTTATTATTTGTAAACTTACCTAAACTCTTTCAATTGGAAACTCTATTGATCAAAGAAAGTGCTTCTACTTTTGAAGTCAAAAATAGACCCGGCATATTCAGAATGCCAGGCGCCGGGCTGGGCCGAGTGGCTTCTGAGTGCTTGTTAATTATAACCCTCCAAGATGCCACCAGACAGAGAATCCAGAGTCTCTATCTGCAAAGCCCCGTCAGCATCCCTGTGGCGACTCTCTGCCCTGTGCGTGTCTCTCTCAGGGGAGCCGCCTCCACCTGTGTGGACCCAGATCGCCTGGGATGCTTGGTCCTCGCTCTGTAAAGACTGTCCATTAGTGATACAGTTGACAGAGTCACCCCAACATCAGCATTTCCTGGTGGCAGCACCTGTTTTTTACGAAGCAAACTGACCTCCCTTTGCTCAATCAGACGGCCTTTAACACAAAGCACTTATACGTCTATAGACCTGACAATTAAGTTTGCAAACTTGCCACCATGACTTAGTTGGCAGCACTACACGAACAGCTTGGGGAGGTTCCATAACCTTGGTGAATCTGTGTCCCACAGCTGTGCTCGTGTTAACATGTGATGATGTCTTGTTGAGAGACGTTCATTATTGTTGTGTGATTTTTGTGTGCTATCGTGAGAATGTCAAAACCTGAATCCGAGCAATAGACACTTAATTTCTTTGTTAAACTTGGCAAGAGTGGATGTGAAATCAGGGACGTGTTAATCCAAGTTTATGGGGATAATGCCATGAAGAAAATAGCAGAGTACAAATGGATCGAATGTTTTTCTGAGGGGAAAGAAAGTATCACTGATGAAGAGAGGTCAGGGCAGCCAGTAACGAGCAGAACTAACGAAAACATTGCAAAAAATCTTTCAAATTGTGCATCAGAATCATTGGCTGACTGTGAGAAGTATGATGGACCAAGTAAACATAGAGAAACAGGAAAATCTTAACTGAAAGTCTTGGCATGAGATAAGTGTGGTTCTTGCATCACGACAATGCACCAGGTTATACGGCACTGTGCATGAGGGGGCAAATAACTGTATTGAACAACCTCTCTACTCACCTGATCTGGAACCCAGTGACTTTTTTCCTTTAACCAAAAGTTAAAAGAAATATTGAAAGAAAGACACTTTGATGACATTTAGTACAACAAGGGTAATACAATGACAACTCTGATGACCATTCCAAAGAATTCCAAAATTGTGTTGAAGGGCAGACTAGGTGCTGGCTCTGGTGCACAGCTTCCCGGTGTGTTGAAGGGCTGACTAGGTGCTGGCATGGGCGCACAGCTTCCCAGGAAGACTTCAAAGGTGGGTGTAGTGTAGTGATAATCAGCAATGACATAGGAAACACTTTTTCCAGGATGAATTTTCCAACTGAATTGTCAGACCTTCATATTCTAAATTTTCTAAAACTTAACCTTTCTAAGTTAAGTTTAAAATGTAATCAAGAGACACAAAATTCATATGAAAAGATACAGTGGCCCAGTATGCTGGTGCCAAACTAAAAGGACACCAAGTCTCCAGATTTCAACTTGTCCCCAGGGCTCACAAAGCCAGGCTGCAGTGTCCCCTGGTTCTCAGGGCCTTCCTCACCCAGCAGGCAGGATATCCCCTGCCCCTCCCCAGGAGAAGGACAGGTGGGTCTGTGTCTCCTCACTGTTGCCACCTAAATCCTAGACCTTCCAGCCACACGCTGGGCCAGGCTGGTGGTCTCAGCTCCAAAGTCATCCTTAACTGGCGTTGCCGGCTGCTCCCTGGCCTGTCACCTGTACCCCTTTGGGAGACGTCTGGGCCTGGAATCCCCCCATTTCCCTGTGTTGGGACAACAGGGCAGGCTGGGCTCCTTGGACCGGTGCCCTGTGGGTGTCAGCTCTGCAGGGCATCACCTTTCCAAGGCCACATGCATCTCTTGTCCATTCGTCAACTGAAGATTAATTTGTCAGCACCATAGACACCATTGTCACGGCGTAAGTCACTGTGTTCTCACCAGTGTCCGATGCGCTCCAGGCCCCTCCTGTCACCAATGCCTCTCAAGCTCTTCTGGGGACAGAATGTCCCCAGCACGCTGCCTGTCACTGGGGCTTTCTGTTCTGCACCCTGCGCCGGCCTGTGGACTCCTCCCTGCCCACGGGCTGTGTGCGCCGCAGCATCCTCCTGTCCTTGGCAGTTTTCTGTGCACGGCCTTACTGGGAGGCTCGTGTATCCCCAGGTGGCAGGTGCACTCGGGCTGCCCACGGGGTGGATGTTTAGGACACTGAAGGGATGCCCAGGCAGGGCAGCTCCCTAGGGATTATAGACATCAATAGCCAGGTAAGGATAGAATGGGCTGTTGGTGAGAAAGAGCGCTGGACACTGGAGCTGTGCTCTGGGTGGAAATTTTGTTAAAATCTCGAAATTGAGTTTCTTCCACAGTAGAGCTGAGTCTCCACAGTGAACTGGCGACACAGTGTGGTTGTGAAGGATGATGTTTAGGGTGCTCTTGGTACAAATGGGCCTGTCTGAATATTTCCCAGAAATACAGTGCTGCATGGATTGGGTTGTGGCTGGCAATTTATTTCTCTAAAAGCCATTATTGCTTAATTTAATCAGATTGGAACTGAGAGCACTAGTGGTAATGTTTCTATTTCTGTTCCTTAAATCATTTCAGGGCATAATCCAATCCTCCAATTAGCATTCCCATCTTGGGAGGACACAGCCAAATTAGCTCTTATTAATTGTTCCATTTTAAAGTCTCCTCTCTCCTGCCATTAACCCTCCTGTTGCCAAAGGGCCTAAGGGGAAGACCACAGCCCACGGGGCCTGAGCCTGTCTGAGAAATGCATGGTCCCTGGGGGGGGGCTCCTGTTGTGCTTTGCACCGAAACCTCAGAGTCTCAAACGTACATTGCACAGCAGGCACCCCCAAAACCTTCAAAACAGCCTAAAAATAGAATATGTTTCTCACCATTTATTTCTCTTTGGTATAGACTTTAAAGCAAGTTTATTATTATTATTATTATTATTACTATTTCAGATGAATATGAGCGCAAAGATGACTAGGTTGCAAAGTTGGCTTTTGTGAGGTTGAAGTCCGAGTTGTAGCTGTGTCCAGAGTGAGCCCTGCACTTGTGCGATGCACCTGTTGGCTAGGAACTTCCTTGACCTCACCCCCTACACCACTTGAGTTTGAGTTTTTTCCTAATGTGAGCATGTAGTTGTTAATCTCTTCGTTTCAATTTAACCACTTACAAAATTTAACTCATGGTGTATAAAACATTTAATTACAAAACTATAAAAACTCCAGAAGAGAGATTGTGGGGAAAAATCCTAATCGTATCAGCCTAGGGAAAGAATTTATGAAGAAGACCCCACTGGCAATTACAGCAAAACAAAAATAAATAAATGGAACCTGATCAAGTTAAAATGTCTCTGCACAGCTAAGGACACGACCGACCTAACACAGAGACACCCCTGAGGATGGGAGAAGATTTGCTGCTGGGAATCTGACAAAGGGCTGATAACCAGATTCTACAGAGAACTCAAGAGAATCAGCAAGAAAAAAGCCAACAACCCAATAAACCAATTGTTTTCAAAATTTGTATGTGGAGCTCTCAAGAAGAATGCCACGTATTGTTTGAGGGAAGCAGGACTAAGCTGGATTTTACCTTTTAAAATTTCACTTAAAAAGAAGTTTTCACAGAACAAGTAGAAAACTAAAGCTAATGTTGATGAATGGAGTGGTTCTAAGCACTGTACCCACAGTACATCTTGTAAAGCAGACACCTGCTGAGGCTGGAATACCTAGCTGCGTTTGTCAGTAGTGCAGTGCAAGAAGTACGGCACACCGGCCGCTCCTTGGCTTCTAGGAAGCCACATGCTTACTCTGAAGAGACCTTGTCAAAAAATCACCTATTAACTGCTGTTTCCATGAATTGCACCCCAAAGGAAGCATCAAGTTCTGTGCGTGTTCCCAGGCCGGGGCCCTGGTGAGCTGCAGGAGGCCTCTCCTGAGCCCCGAGTACGTGGGGCTGGACTCACAGATAAAGGTCACGGAAGCACATGTGTGTTGGACAGAGCACGTCTGAGCAACTCCAAGCCTTGAGTGCTGCAAGACCCTGTGCCCTCCCATCTGAACACCTGCGGACTGGAAAGTTGGGAGACCTTTTCTTAACAAGTTGCCTTCTTGGAAGAAGTGGCACTGGTCAGACTGAGGAGCAGGCTGCAGCTCTGCTCCTGCTTTGGACAAAACAGGTGGAGGCCAAGGCAGAGCTGGCCCAGGACTTCTTCCTCTCAGCTCCTCGCCTCTCTGCTGCTATGAGGGGTAAATGCAGCCACCAGGTTTCTTGTATATGGGGAAATTGGAGGATCCGAACACAGAATCAAGACCCACAGCTGCTCCGGGGTCAATGGGCACACACAGAGTGGAGATCAGCACCAGCAGCTCCATGAAGGAGCTGCATGGCAGATTTAAGTGATGAAATACTTGTGACAGTGGAGCTAAGTGAGGGAGCCACACAAACCACCATCCCTCCAATGAGCAGGTAGAACGACCACCTGAGCACAAGGTCATGGGTGCAGCCTTGGCCTCAGGCTACAGCCTAGATGTCTCAGGTGGTGACGAGGGCTCAAGTGCCGTCTCCACATCAAAAGAGATGCTGCCTTCAGGTCGTGGTTTCTGTGGTTGCCTTGGTGGAAGAGGTTCTTGATGTTGTTAACTTGGAGGGAGACCAAGGACTTGGGGCTCCATGCCCATCCTGCAGGGCATGTTGGTGGACAGCACGAGCTGGACCAGAGCGCAGGTGGGAGAAGTACAGGCACATTATTAAACTGTCTTTGCCTTGGGTTTCTAATCTATGGAACCGGCAAGAACTAATCCCCTCGAACTGCTTTGATGTTTGTAAATGGTCCACCTTGAGAAGCTAAGGTGGTGCTGACCCAGAGTAGACATTCCTAGGCGCTCACCACACGTGTGCACTTGGTGCTCAACTTGTGTACATGCACACCCCCAGACATGTGCACCTGGATGAGCACCCCCTGCACATGTGTGGGCACAGCCGTGCTCAGCCGCACAGGCACAGCAGCCGCCTTTCCCGCCACCTCCTCCTCCCCGGCCTCAGCTCTGCCTCTGATGGTCACCAGCCTCCAAATCCGCCCTCTGGCTGGAGCTCTGTCTCCGGAGACTCCTCCCAGCCTTAGCCTTGTTGGTTAATCCTCTGCCAGCCTCTTCCAGGGTGGTCCTGCTCATTTCCTGCCTTTCCATCCATGATCCCTCCAGAGCCTCCAGAGTCTTGGCACTGCTTGAGCAGCCTCACTTTTGGAAACAGGCATATTCCTTCAACCATCACAGCCAAGGTCCCACATTCAGACGTCCTGACTTGGCAGTGATGCCAGCGTTCCTCTGTCCTGCAGGTGACGGGGTCTCCCCACCCCAGTTATGGGATATCAGTGTGTTTGGCCATCGCTGGCTCATTTTCCTGAACATGAGACCCTCCAGCTTTACCTGTGTTATAGCATGGGCCAGGGTTTCCATTCTTTTTTCTTTTTACCTGTCAAACTACCTTTTATGTCTTTTTTTTCTCTTCATTAATAAATCATAGCTGTGTACATTAGTGCAATTGAGGGGTACAATGTGCTGGTTTCATATACAATCTGAACTATTTTCATCTAACTGATTAACATAGCCTTCCTGGTATTTTCTCAGTTATTATATGAAGACATTTGTATTCTGCATTTAGTAAGGTTCGCCTGTACCCTTCTAAGATACACAATAGGTGTGGCCCCACCAATTACCCTCCCTCCACCCCAACCTCACCTCTCCCCTCCCTTCCCTTGCCCCTTTCCCCATATTCTTGTGCTATAGTTGGTTTATACCCTTCATATGAAAGCTATAAATTAGCTTCATAGTAGGGCTGAGTACATTGGATACTTTTTCTTCCATTCTTGAGATATTTTGCTAAGAAGAATATGTTCCAGTTCCATCCATGTAAACATGAAAGAGGTAAAGTCTCCATCTTTCTTTAAGGCTGCGTAATATTCCATGGTAAACATGTACAACAATTTATTAATCCATTCGTGGATTGATGGGCACTTGGGTTTCTTCCATGACTTAGAAATTATTAATTGGGCTGCAATGAACATTCTGGTACAGATGTCTTTGTTATAATGTGATTTTTGGTCTTCTGGGTATATACCTAGTAAAGGAATTATAGGATCAAATGGCAGGTCAATTTTTAGATCTCTAAGAATTCTCCAAACATCCTTCCAAAAGGAAAGTATAAGTGTGCATTCCCACTAGCAGTGTAGAAGTGTTCCCTTTTCTCCACATCCACGCCAACATCTCTGGTTTTGGGATTTTGTCATGTGGGCTAATCTTACTGGAGTTAGGTGATATCTCAGAGTAGTTTTGATTTGCATTTCTCTGATGATTAAGGATGGTGAGCCTTTTTTCATGTATCTGTAGGCCGTGCACCTGTCTTCTTTGGAGAAGTTTCTCTTCAAGTCCTTTGCCCACCCTGAGATGGGATCATTTGTTCTTTTCTTGCTAATACGTTGGAGTTCTCTGTGTATTCTGGTTATCAAACCTTTGTCAGAGGCATAACTTGCAAATATTTTCTCCCATTCTGAGGGCTGTCTGCTTGCTATACTTACTATCTTCTTAGCTGTACAGAAGCTTTTTAGTTTGATGAGGTCCCAGTAGTGTATTTTTGTTTTTTGTTTTTTATTATCATTATTTTTTATTGTTGGGGATTCATTGAGGGTACAAGAAACCATGTTACACTGGTTGCATTTGTTGGGTAAAGTCCCTCTTACACTCATGTTTTGCCCCCAAAAGGTGTGGCACACACCAATACCCCAACCCCCTTGCTCCTTCCCTCTCTCTGCTCTTCCTTTCCCCACCCCTCCCTCATTCTTTCTCTCTCTGCTCTCCCCTTTCCTCACCCCCACCGTGTCAATAATTCCCCAATATTTTCAATTCACAGAGGTGGAATCTGGATTCAGAACCTGCAGATAGGATGGCCTGCTGTACCTGATTCAATCCAGTTTTCATAACTGAGGAAACCCAAGTCCGGCTCACACAGCTGCGTGTAACACTTCCTGTTGTACCGTTCCCTCCTCCAGCAGCTGGTGGTGGCCAGAGGGCACGTTCATTTGCACCACTCAGATCCCAGGCTGTTTTAGGCAGGAATCTGTGATTGAACAGCAGTGTCATTAGTTTCCAAACTTTCATGGTATCAAGTTAAAATGGAACTTTTTATAGCTCTTCCATGGAAGCCACCTCTATCCACTGCTTTCTATATCCTAAAAATAAAACAATAGCATAGTTGAAAAAAAAAAAAAGAGGAAGAAAGAAAAAGGGAAACAAAAGAGAGGGCCCTGAAACGTATTCTCATAAAAATCAAACAAAAGGCCCAGGCGGTGAGGCCAAGGGCATATTAAATTTCAGGCCTGCTGTCTGCTAGCTGTCAGATCAAGGTCCGCGGGTCACTTTCTCTTCCTGGCTTCTATATTTAGGCACGTCAGGCAGCCTGGCCTTTTCTCGGAGGCCGACTGCACGCTGCGGTAGATACCCACCCGTGGGAATTTTGAGAAGAGGGGCTGCTCTAATTTTGCACACTCTCTTGCTCTAACCAGTTCTGAAGTCACAAATTTTTCTTTCCAGATTGTTATTTCAAGTGCATAATAAAATAAGGATCGCTTTCACAGCCTGCATGGCTGCATAATTCAGATCTGGAAGGTGATTCTATTTCAAGAAACGCTATGACTCTGAGCATGTGTTTACAAACATGTGTTATGTCTAAGTTTCCAGCTCGTAAGTAACGGTAAGATCATGAATAGCTGCTAGCTAAGCCGGGTATTATCTATGGTTAACAGAGACAGAAATACCATGTTTAAATGGGTGGGCGATGTTGCCAGTGGCTGCCAGAAGTTTATTTCTCTCACTCTTTCTTCAGCCAATATCCACACCTCCCTGTGACTGCAGTTTTCTTTTCCTTTAAGCTGTTGCTTCCATTTCACCACTCACACCACTGTGTCAGACATTTCACTGAAGTCTTTTCATAAAGTCTTATTGGTGAGTGTTGGAAATTAGATCACATGGACACCAATTGCTCTTCCAAACTAAACTGATTTGAAAAATTTATTGCTTTGGCATTTCCAAAATCACATGTACTTCTCACTTGCTATTTCTTGCCAGAGCTAGTAAACATTGAAAAGTTAAAAATTGTTCATTAATTGAGAGGAAAACATTGAGAACATTTTATTTATTCCAGAAACCAAATAGCAAATTTGAGTCACAGAATTTTAAAGCTAGGAATCTGGGGTAGGGAGGAGGACCTTTTACAGTAAAAGGAGTAGCAAGATCACCTCTGATGTCGTTTTCCCAAAACAAGTGACTCAAGCCTCCAACTGGTAGATCCAATTACCCACCGATAGGAAATGCAGGAGACAGATGAACGTGTTAGATGGCAGCAAGGAGCTGCCATCCACAAAATCCAGACAGGGGGAAACTCTATAGGACAGATGACCCGATTTCTTCAATAAATATATTTGAAGGGAGAGACAGAAAGAGAAAATCAGAGCATCATCCTGTAGGTTAATAGACTTAACACCTAACAATCACTTGCAACGTGTAGGCCTTATTATGGAGACAATTGGAAATCTGGACATTGGATATTTGAATATGTTGAGGAATCATTGTCAATTATTTGTCATGGTAACAGTTTTGTGTTTACACATTTTTAAAACAATCCTGCCTTTCAGAAATTCATATTTAAATCCTGGTTTTGCCTCAAACACTGCGTGGTAGGCAGGAGATAAAATGGAGATACAGACAGAACAAGGAAGTGGGGAATTGCACACAGTGGGAACAGAGATTTGGGTCCATGAGGATTCATTAGATTTTTCCACCTACTCTTGTAAATGTTTGAAATTTTCCATGATAAAACAAACAAAGATAGCATTGCTCAAAGCAAAAAGTTAGAATCCAGCAATGTGTCCCCAAGCTTTGCCACCGTATTAAGGGTGCACAGGTGTAGGATTCTGGACTTTCAGGAGTCCTCGTTGCCGCCCAGTGCCACCTCACCCCTGGCCTCCCAGGGTGGCTCTAGTGAGGATCTGCAGCCAAGTGTGGAGGGCTCTGGGGTCTGCTTCTGCTCCACTCAGGAGGAGCTGCAGTTCTCAGCCCCCTCCAGGCTCCCCAGGGCACTAGGACCTTTTCTGCAACAATGGAAATTTAAACGCTTTTGAATTCAAAGCAGTGTGCTTCACTCTGAGGCCATCATGACAATTCCCTGAGGATTCCTTTCCTTATTTTACAAAGCACAGCTCTTTCACTGAGGCTTACAGTCTCAGGTTTTAAATCAGGGCAGTAGATTGCACAAGTGGAGACATTATTTTGCAGCTTCAAAATGTGGAATCCATTCGCAGACCCCCCCGGATCTGGATGGCCTTGTGACTTGGAACCAAGAGTGGCTGGTGTAACACAGTGCACGTTCTAAGCCAGGGAAGGCTGGGGTGTCTACTCTGCTTCTCTTGGAACCTGGTCCCTTTGGGAACACTCCCAAGCTCAGCTGCTGACTGGGGAGATCACATGGACCAGAACTGAGCCTTGGGGGCAAGGCCCCAGGGTCACCCAGCTCCCAGCTGACTTACCAGCTGGCCAGACTTGTGAGTGATCCCAGCAAGACCAGCTGGGCCAGCACACACCAGAACCAGTCGACCACCCCACAGGATTCTGAGCTGGATTAGACAGTCATTGCTTTAAGGCATTCACTTGGGGGATGTTTGAAAATGCAGGAACAACCAAGGACATAGTCTACAATTACTTTTCTCCTGCAGAGTGTAGTTGGGTGGTACCGAGGAGTAACATGCATACCCCAGTGTTGGGATAAGGACATGGAGAAGAGTAACAACCAAGACTTGGAAGTCAGAGAGTAGTTTTCAGATTAAGAAACACCTAAATCGAGACCTGAAGGTGAATAGGAATTAGCCAAGGAAAAGATGAGGAAAGATTTATAGGGAGAAGGAATTGTTTCCAGAAAGCCAGAGGTATTTGGATGGATGGATGGATAAATGAATGAATGGATGATGAATTTTCTTTTTATGAGACTCACTGTGTTACCCTCGGTAAAGTGCTGTGGTGTCACAGCTCACAGCAACCTCAAACTCTTGGCTTAAGTGATTCTCTTGCCTCAGACTCCCAAGTAGCTGGGACTACAGGCACCTGCCACAATGCCCGACTATTTTTTTGTTATTGTTGTCATTGTTTTAGCAGGCCCAGGCCGGGTTCGAACCCGCCAGCCCTGGTGCCTGTGGCCGGCGCCCTAACCACTGGACTAAGGCACTGAGCCCAGATGATGAATTTTCAATGTGTCATCTTTGAGTCAAAGTCCCTTACAATGAAGGACATATATACTCAAGCATGCAATAAAATGAAGCTTTCACCTTCCATCTGAATTATCTTTGGGCATTTTGTGTTTAAGATCCTGAAGTCTAACCCTCTGCAGGAGAGAAACTGGGGTTCTAACTATCCTCTGTCCATTGTGAGAAAATAAGCTTCTTTAGGGATCATGGATTATTTATTGTAATATTCCTAGACCTACCAGGTACCTAGCACCACATAGGCAAGTAAATGAATGAGCTGGTGTGTTTCTTAAAATGCTTTAGAGTTCTTAAAAATGTAAGTTTCCAGAACCATTGTCACCATATCTGTTATTACTGCTGTAGGCCCAAATTTGCTCATACCCTCCTGCCAGTCTCTGCCTAGACCTGAGTGTATAAAAACCATTTCATTCAAACTGCCTTTGCTTCAGTCTTGTCAGTTTTAAACACTCTCCTGCTGGGTTGATTTTGATCATCGCCTGAACATTTTAAAATCAGCACCTCTTGAACTTCTCCCCGGGAGGAGTCTCATCCTTCGTCCCATGTCCTTTTCTGTGTTAGAGAATGATTAGAGCTTCCCAGGCCCTGAACCTATGATATATTCCATCTAGAATGAGGAAGGGCAATACTCCAAAAAGGCTCAGGTGGGAGCAGTGAGATGCTGGAACAGAAATAGAAATATGCCGGTTTTCAGCCCTGAGCCACCAATTTAAAGATCTTCCTTGTAGGCAGGAAAGAAAGCTTCTTTTTGTTTAATTAAAGAAATGACCTATGGCATGTAAAAAACTAATTTGACCAACAGATTCCATCTGTGGATTTTATTTATGGAGACGAAACTCTAGACTCACCTACTACATATATCCACTCCTAATAGCGGATAGAGTGATGAGTCAAGAAGGAAAAAATAACAGACATTGAGACAGAGGAGAGCATTGATCGTCACCCAGTTCTATAGACCTACCTTTTACGTGAGCTCATCTCACAGAAAAGAAACGGAGGCAGGGAGAGGCTGTGTGTGCCCAGACGCAGAGAGTGAAATGTATTTGAGGATGACAAATGCGTTTATTATCTTGATTGTGGTGATGGTTTCTCAGCCCATACTTGTATGTCCATCCATCAAATTATATATTTTCAATATGTGAAGTTTATTGTAAGTCCAGTACACCTTGATAAAGCTTTCTCTTAAAAAAAAAAAAAAAGGCAAAATAAGGGGGGAAACCAACTCAGTATTGGACTATAGTCTTTGAAAATGCAGATAGGGACACATTCTTCAACAAATCAATTATTTCAGGGGATAAGAGGGAAGGAGAACTCATAAATTGAAAGCATGGAATGAGTACAAATGTAATGAGCACATTTATTTGAATCCAGATTCAAACCACTCAATTGTAAAATAATATTTATGAGGACAGCAGGAAAATACATATGCTGAGTGGATATTTGATAATATTGAGGGATTGATGGCTTTTAAAAATGTGATAAAGGTATTGTGGTTTTACTTTAAAAAGTTAAAAGGTGGTTTTTCTTTTTCTTTTTCTTTTTTTTTTCTTTCCGAGACAGAGCCTCAGGCTGTCCCCGTTGGTAGAGTGCCGTGGCATCAGGGCTCACAGCAACCTCCAACTCCTGGGCTTAAGCGATTCACCTGCCTCAGCCTCCCAAGTAGCTGGGACTACAGGTGTCCACCACAAAGCCCGGCTATTTTTTTGTTGTAGTTGTCATTGTTTTTGGCAGGGCCAGGCTGGATTTGAACCCGCCAGCTCTGTTGTACGTGGCTGGTGCCTTAGCCGCTTGAGTTACAGGCGCCGAGCTGAGGTGGTTTTTCTTAAAAAGATACAGGCTGGGTTTTTCATAGAGAAAGTGGCAGAATGTCTGTGATTCGCTTCCAAACAGTCCTGGGGAGATATTGGGACTGTTAAGGCATTAATGTGAAGATTTTTGTGAACATGATGTTCCGGATAATTTGTAAAGAGTCTTTGTGGTTTTGATATGCATAATGCTATCTTTACAGAGAAACGATACCCAGCAATAGCCACCATTTGTGTGAGTTGTATGTAAGTCAGATGTTTATACACCCAAAGTGAAGGAGGAAAGGAGGGGGGTAGGGCTGTAGCCTCATCACTAAGGCTGCTCACAGACAGGTGGGGCTCCTCCCCGGCTTGGTATACGTTTGTTGTTCTCCAAGGTAGACAGTTTAAAAACTAACATTATAGGTTCAGCGCCTGTGGCTCAACGGGCTAAGGCGCCAGCCACGTATGCCTGAGCTGGCGGGTTCGAATCCAGCCCAGGCCCGCCAAACAACAAGGACGGCTGCAACCAAAAACTAACATTATAAAGTTATTGATTCACATCTATATTATGGCTTAGCATCAGTCCATCCTGTGCATGATTAATGGGGAACAAGGGACATACTTTGGAGAATGGGCTATATAGAAATAAGGCTATGGCAGAAAGAAACAGTGTCTTTAAAGACTGACTAAAGCCTTGTAACTTCTGTCACCATCAGAAACCTTCACGTGCCAGTGTTTAGAATGAAATTAAAAAGCACTGGTTTTTAAATATGAAAAAGACACCCCCAGCATGTGATGTAAATGTTATTTAAAAAATTCTTAAATACTCTGTTTTTGCAGTTTCTCCCTAGGTCAAGGGTGGTGCTTTGCTCCAAGAAAACTGCAGTTCGGATTGCTCCAGTTTTGTATCACATCCTGCTCTGGGCTGCCCTAAAATGAAAACAGAAACAAAGAAAACCCCCCAACACGCCTTCAGTAGTCCCTTCTAGGGGTTCAGGACAAAGGCTCTGGTTTTTTCCTTTGGCTAGATTTTTATGACTGTGTCTCCTTCGTCAATACGTTGATCATCTTTTTCACTTTCCAACCCCATTTCTTGTCCAGAAATGCTCCCTCAAAAGCCATAGTCAGCTTTTCTTTTTCTTTCTTTTTTTTTTTTTTTTGCAATATCTAAGTTTTTATTAAAGTGAGTTTTTAAAAACAAGTATCCATACCAGTGTGGGTAGTGTGGGAGGAAAGCAAAGTAGGGCAGGGGAAGGAATTCTGCTCTATTGGTAATAAAGCTCCAGGTTCATCCCATCATAGATTTCATAGTCCCCTAGAGACATGTGGTCCTTAAAAATTGTGTACCACTTCTTAAGGACAATCTTATTCTAACGGGTGCCAGTTGGGCTGCAATCAGCTTCTTAAGGTCCCCAGTGGTGTCATCGGTGTTGCATTTAACGCGGACCTTCTTCCCCAAACAGTCGTTGCAAACAACCTCAATCATCCTGGCTGGAGCTCCAAAAGCCTCGAACCTGCAGATGCCACAACCTCCAGCCTCAAGCTCCAGACCCTGCTTTCTATAGTCAGCTTTTCATGTGGACTCTGTCATGCTGGATCCAGGAAGTGGAGCCCTGGGAGTGCAGGGTGGGATCATAGGGTCAAGATGCTTCCTGGAGAGCAGCTCCATCACTGCTTTGTCCAAACTTTGTCCTATCCCACCTACTGACAAGGACCAGCCCCCACAAAGGAGAGGCTAATTTCATGGGAGCATTTTCTGCTTCCCAGTGGTAGAGGCACTTTATTTTGTTGATTCCCTCTTATACATCCATGCAGCCATGAATCTCATTGGACGTTGTGTGTATAAGATCTTTCCTGTCTGCTTACTGCCACTGACCACCTGTCCACTGTGGGTGATATTTCAGAAGAGATGCTTTCTTCCCCTCTTGAGCGTGGACCTGATGAATGGTAGATGAAGGAAGCGGGCAGGCAGAAATCTGCACACCAGCTCTATTACTGATCAAAGCTAGGTTGGAGAACGCAGCTTTGGTGATCAACCCAAATCAGCTGGCTAATGCACTATCTCTTCCCCCATCCCATGAGTCCTCTTACCCCCAAGTTAGGATCATGAAACACTCCTCCTCAGGGAAAGCGTGGATTTACAAGCTCACCTTCTTAGGCAAGACTGTGCCTCACACTGGCCTGGGGCACACAGGGAAGAAGAGAGATCAGAACTTTGGGGTTTATAGGCTTTTAATAGATGAGATCAGGGGTGAGGAAACTTTTCATGGTGGAAGACCACATTAATTTAGCTGCAATCAAATAAGGCCAGACTCGAGAACTTTAGATATACTAAAAAATGTACATTATTATTTAAAAATCTGACTACTATGTACTTAATGATTTCAAAAAATGAAAAGTATTTGTTAATTTTGAAGGTAACTAACTTTCTAATGACTTTGTTGTATCTGCCTTTTGTTGGAAAGCATTTGAACCGTTGGTTGCTTTACGGAGGTCTGAAGTTTTGGTTGCTCCGCTAGATGGATATCTAAGGGTGATCTTAAGGGTGTCTTGATTTGGGAGAATGTAGATTCTTAGCAATAAGTGGCTGAAGAGCAAGCAAACATTTTTCAGGCATGTTGCCAAATGTGTAAGTATTCTATTACATTTTTCCAGATCTCAGTTGGGTCTTTCTTAGCAGCAAACAATGACTTTAGAATACCATCTACTGAGAGTAGATCAATTCCATCTGTAGCTCTTTAAATGCCTTGGTGATATGAACTAGGTGAGGTTAAAATGCTAATTTGAGTGTGATGTCATGATTCTCAAAGTCAGTAACCTTTCATTGTATATACCAATTAATGGTCTATAACAGCTGCACATTCTTCAAATGATTCGCATGTATCATCCTGTTCATCAATGACCTATGCTAACGGGAAAATGTTCATCTGAAAATTTGTTTTGAAGAAGTGTTTTGAAAAAAAGATAGCTTTTTTTGAAGTGCTTAGGTTTTCTGGGGTTTTTGTCACCTATCAGATATAGAGTTAGTTTTGCCTTGCAAAGAAATATTCAATTTGTTTTCATTTGGCATGACATTATACAGAAATGCTGGATTCCTATAGAAATATTCTTTCAATAATTCACATTACTGATTCTGTTCTGCGTAAAATTTAGCTATCTGTTCTCTCAGAAAAAAAATATCGGCTTACACCTGTCCCAATGCACTTTAGAATGATAACGCAAATACACACTGAATAATTCAGTGTTCAATTTTAGCATGATATGAAATTGACCATGCCATGTTGCATTTGCATGAATACAGTTAACAGTACTTATAACTTGTTGCAAAGTGTCACTTAAAATAATATTAAATAGCTTTAGCACACAGCAAGATACAATGAAAGGAAATGAGAACATCTGTATCTGTTAATATATTTTTTTCATCTGTGCAATACACCTTTCATGTTTTCCTTTTATGGAAGGTGCACTGTCTGTATATCACTCACTAAATTTATCAAAGTCCATCAATGATGTACTAAATTTGAGGCTGGGTGCAGTGGCTCACGCCTGTAATCTTAGCACTCTGGAAGGCCAAGTCAGGAGTTTGAGACCAGTCTGAACGAGAGTGAGACCCTTGTCTCTACTAAAAATTAAAAAAAAAACCCTAACGAGGCATCGATCATGGCAGGTTTCTGTAGTCCCAGCTACTCTTGAGGCTGAGGCAAGAGGATCACTTAAGCCCAGGAGTTTGAAGTTGCAGTGAACTTGTGAGTTGTGACAATGTCACAGCTCTTTACCCATGGCGACAGAGTGAGACTTTGTCTCAAAAAAAAAGAAAAGAAAACAAAAGAAAATTTACCAAATTCAATCCAACATCATGAAATTTATCTTGAAACTTGTTGAAGAGATCTAATCCCTGTGTTCTGTTTGTAAGAGTTCCCAAAGCAAGTAACTCTTTGTAGCAAAGAAAATATTATGTTAAGCAGGCATGGTGACTCACGACTGTAATCCTAGCACTCTGGAAGGCCAAGGAGGATAGATGGCTTGAACTCACAAGTTCGAGACCAGTGTGAGCAAAAGTGTGACCCCATCTCTACTAAAAATAGTAAACTAAGGCAAGAGGATCGCTTAAGTCCAAGTTGGAGGTTGCTGTGAGCTATGACACCACAGCACTCTACCCAGGGCGACAGCTTGAGACTTTGTCTCAAAAAAAACAAAAAAAAAAAAAAAAGAAAGAAAGAAAATACTCTGTTATGATCTGAATGAAGTAAAAACCTGTGCTGAGTCAGTAATAACAGTTGATTTGCTCAAGTTATTGAATAATATATATTTCCCCTTTGAAATATTGCATTAAATTGTTCTATTGAGTTGAAGGCTTGCATGCTGCTGATCAGTTACAGTTCTCTTTGAAAAAGGCAGTTGTATGTACAGAAGAACAAAGAACAACAGATGTTCTTGTCTGAAACATGGGGAGTTAGAAGATAGTAGGTTAAACATCTGGAAAAAAGTATCTTAGAATTCTATGTTCAAAGAATATAGGCAACCCCCAAGTTACAAACATCGCCTGACACATGAATGCCGCTTACAAACAGGGGCTATTACAGATAACAGCCCCTGATCAAATTTATGTATGAATTCAACATAAGAACAAACCTACAGAACCTATCTCATTTGTAACCGGAGACTACTTGTATGTCTTAAAAAGGCAAAAGTTAACCAAAAACTCTTCCAGACATACAAAAAGCTGAAAATATTCATCACCGGGAAAACTGCACTATAAGAAATATTAAAGTATGTCCTTTACACAGAAGGAAAATGATACCATTTGGAGATCTGGATCCCTGCGAAGGAAAGAAGAGCACTGGATAATGGTAATGATAATATATAAGTGAATTTAACAGATTTCTTCTTGTTATTTTAATCTCTTTAAGATATGATTGGCAGTATTAAAGCCAAAATAATAATATATTATAGATTTTTGAGATGCATAGAAATAAAATGTATGACATCAATTGCAAAAAAGCTGGGAGGGGAGAAATAAAGGTATACTTTTATAAGTTTCTCATACTCTTAAATGATGTAGTATAATATTGCTTGAAGGCAGGATGTGATAGGCTAAATCACAAAGCAACCACCATAAAAGAATTTTAGCTAATAAATCAACAAAGGAGATAAACAAAATTATTTTTAAATGCTCAACTAATCCAAACAAAGGCAGCAAATGAGAACAAAGAACAGATGGGATAAATATAAAACATGTAGCAAGGTAATAGATTTAAATCCATTCATTACATATACATGGTCTAATAGAAAAATTAAAAGGCAGAGTCTTTCATAATGGATTAAAAAAGAAAACATAAAAAAAAAGGAAAACATGACCCAACTACATTATACATCTAAAAAAAATACAGTTGTTCTGTAATCCTTTAATCCATAATGTCGATCCGTAATAGTTCTTTCTCTACCCAGTAAGCTTCTATTCCTGAAATGTTTTATGCAAGAACATTCTGCTTTAAGTCTCTCCTTCTGCAATGACTTCTCAGCACTGACCCATCTAACTCAGAGTTCATTTTACCTAACTGTATTTTTGCCCAACTTGTCTTCGTCTGTCGGCCTTTGACCACTGACCAGTTAGCTTCTTTCTGTGCTAACTCCCTTCCATAAAGGTCATGACAGTTATGTGAAAATGCATGAGATCAGAGCACTGTAATGCAGGATTGAGACTTTTCTGAGCCTGTCTATCAATCTTCCTTCAGTTCTACTAGCTGCTCCTCTTTGGAACTGAGGTCACACCAGATGGAGACTGCCTTTAACAAGATCTAAGGAAGTTTACCACAACACTCAGCATTAAATCCCCCTTGTTGCTCACCTTGCTGTTCACCTGCCCTCTGACCTTGTGCCCCACTTTTCTAACTTTTTGAAACTTATTCCCAGCCTGTGCTCTAGGCCTGACAGATGACCCTGAACAATGGTAGACTGTAGCCCACTGACCTTCCTTCCTGCTGCTGCCTGGAGTTTTAAGAACTCTCAGTCCTGGATTAGCCAGTACTCTCCATAGCTGTCAAATAACATCCATTAGTTCGTAAACAAGCAAACAAACAAAACCTCTTTTTCTTTCCTCTATATTCACACCAAATGTGTGTTTTGTTTGTTCACGCCAACCAGTTCTCTGACACCAGTTGGGCCCTATAATCTCATTCAATTCTAACACTGTCTTCCTGGAGTTAGCACAGACCCCACAGTTAAGGGCTCAGTTCCATAATACAGTCCCCCTCCTGCACACTTACCAATGGTGAGTCTAGGTTGCCACCTGAGCTTCTGACTGAGCAGTGATAAATCAGAGTTTCTACAGCCCCCTCTTCAAGTTCAATAATTTGCTAGAACAGCTCACAGGACTTAGGAAAACAGATCAATTACTAAATTGCTAGTTTGTTATAAGAGGATACAACTTAGGGATGGTCAGATGGAAGAGAAGCACAGGACAAGGTATCGGGGAGGGGTTGGCACCTTTTAGGCACCTCCACAAGTTCACAGGAGTTCTCTGGACCTCTTCCATTAGGGATTGGTAAAATGTAGGGTGTAATACAAGGGCATGCTCAGTAACTAACTCAACCTCCAGGTCCTCTCACCTCACCTGAGAGGTGAGGCTGAAAGCTCCAAGCTTCAGATCGTGGTTTGGTTTGTCTGGTGACAAGCCCCCACCTCACTGAAACAAAATACCTTCCTATCAGCCAGGTAATCATCCCCAGGGATTTAGGAGCTATCTGTCAGGAACTGAGGCCAAAGAGCAAGTATTAGAAAAAAAGACACTCCTAGCACCCCATCACTCAGGAAATTACAAGAGTTTTAAAAGCTCTGTGCCAGAAACTGGGGGCAGAGATTAAATATATATATTTCTTATGTAACAGTTTATGTTAGACGACCCCTGACATAAACAACACCTCCCCCAAAATCTCTGCTTATGCTACCAGCAGTAGAAACAGCAAAGTATAATGATTCACTTGCCCGGGGCACTCCGCCATCTGTCATCTCTCCCCCTGCCTTCAGAATGCTGTGTTCTGCCTGTTGGCTGGGGCCTCCTCCTGGTACCTATCCCACTCCATCATGGGGGTCTAATGCTACCCAGTCCTTCTTGTACTGCTGCAATGAATTTTTTCACAAGGATGGATGCCTTTAGGCTGACATGACCAAAACACTTAGGACTGTTTGATCTTGTCTTCTGAGAATAATTACTTTAGAGAAAACTGGAACCAACCATGCACCATCTTGAATTTTATTCATTCATATCAATGTGTTTTTTTCTTCCTCCCTAAGAAGCTATATCACCAATACGTATAGGTCTTCTAAGAGAATGGACAAGGATGGGTCACATTTGGCTTTTCTTGATGTCTATCTGTACAATTTATTAAATAATAAGCAACAATTTACACGTGTCAAGTTAATGCCATGACTAGACATGTGGGGAGAGCATGGCCATGCTGGTTCTTCCTTCAGCTTCAGTAGAGGCTACGGTAACTCATTCATCATTCTTCAGTTGTTTAAGACATACACCTTATGGTGCCAGAAGAATCCAGGCAGTGGCTTGCTTACTCTAGAAGTTCAATAAATTTTGTCAATATTTAGAAGAAAATGTTTGCTTTGGGTTAGAAGTTCTTCCATAGCTAGATTCTATACTTTTAGTGGTACAGCTCAGGTTAGAGATGTGGACACAAGGATGGGACAAGGTGGCGAGAGGTGGGGCAGGCCACTGGGAGGCTCTTGGGGCTTCCCCGGGCACAGCAGTGTTCCTGGTGATGATGCAGTGACCTTCGGCTCAAAGTTCTGGATACCAGCGGGCAACCTCCATTCCTTGAGTAGTCTCTGTTCCACCACTATTCTTTAGAGTTTGGACTTAGTACCAAACTCTTTTATTTTCCAAGATGGGAAAAGCCCAGGGAATGAGAGAGAGCAGAGAGAGAGATTAAGCAGTGATAGTTTTTGTCCATGAACTTTTGATGTCTTTCTAAATGGTGCATAATGTGGAAGAGGCACCCACACTGTCCCAGCCGTGAAAGTCAACCACGGTCTGCTCCAATGAGAGATGGGACAGATTGATCTTTAATCCATGATGACACAAAAAGTCAGCTGCAAAGTAAAGTCACGACCTGAAACTGTGGAACCAATGTCCTTGTCCTGTCCCTTTAGTGCAGAAAATAGTACAAATTGTGAATGAGCCCTTTTCAGGCATACATATGCATAGATTCATCATTATTAAGTTGATAGAGTGTATACGTAATTATTGTAGAACTTCTAGTCTGTTAAGGGGAGGAGAGCATACAAAGTGAGATTTATTCTAAAAAGCTCTTTTCAGGTGGCACCTGGGGCTCAGTGGGTAGGGTGCCGGCCCCATATAACGAGTGTGGCGGGTTCAAACCCAGCCCCAGCCAAACGGCAACACAAAAATAGCTGGGCATTGTGGTGGGTGCCTGTAATCCCAGCTACTCAGGAGGCTGAGGCAAGAGAATCGCCTAAGCCCAGGAGCTGGAGGTTGCTGTGAGCTGTGTGACGCCACAGCACTCTACCAAGGGCAATAAAGTGAGACTCTGTCTCTTCCCCCCCAAAAAAAAGAAAAGAAAAGAAAGTTCTTCTCCACTGATAGCCATCATCACATTAGGTTAAGAAATACACAAGGAGAGAAAAAGGAAGAAAGGAATTAAGGCAGCATTAGCAACACCAACTAACTATAAAAACACACACTCCCAAATTTACAGTGCTGTTACATTCCATAAACCCATTGTACGTTGAAAATATTGTTAGTCAAAAACATATTTAATACACCTAACCTACCAAACATTGTAACTTAGCCTCATCTACTTTAAATGTTCTCAGATCACCTATCTTAGCCTAAAATTGGGTAAAACTATCTAACGTAGGCCTATTTCATAACAAAGTGTTGACTATCTTATGTGATTTACTAAATACTGCACATTACATCAAAATTGTGATCATTTCACACCACCATGATGTCAAAAAATCTCAAGTCAGGGAACATCTGTAATTGGACAACTTGGACCAAATCCCTGTTTTCTGAGGGGAGTTTGCCTGGCAGATCCCTCGGGGCTCTAATTCGGGGACCTGCACTAGACATTAGAGTAGTGATGTGTTTTACAGCCCATTCTCAATTTGGGAAGAGCATGACTTGCAAGAAAGGAAGGATAGAGAAGGATTCCAGTGCCACAAGGAGGTGAGGCTCAGTTTGGGGAAGCTGTTATGTTACCCCACAATCCTTTGTCTCTCTCTTTCTAAGGGTTGTGTGGAGGGAGAAGGAGAGATAGTGTTACATACACTCGTGTGAGTAGAAGATGATGCGCCCCATTAGATGGCATGTGAGATGTCTCTCTAGAAGCAGGACAGGCTGATGGAGACAGGAAACTGCCCAGCTTGGACTTGGATCTATGTTTTTGGCTCTAACCTACCTCATAAGAATCAAACCACTCAACCAACTGGAGCAGGATTTCCCAAATCAAGCATGTGGGTCACACCAGAGGACTTGAGAGGTGGAACAGTAGCATCCCTACAGGGGACGGCTTCAGGCAAGAGGTGACATTCCAACTAGGCCTTCTGTGTCTTTAGGGAAGAGTGTTTCACATCTCTAAACCTCAATTTCCTCATTTTTAAAATGAGGAAGCTGGATGGCCCACAATTTCTTTATTAGCTCTACCCATAGACAAGGGAAGGGTTTTCCTCATAAGGAATGCAGAAGGTGCCATCCTAGGAGGTGGTGGCCCTCCCCAACCCCCCTCCCCCGTCGTATTCAGCGTGGACCACTTCAAGGGCTGGAATTGCTTAGTCATCATCAGTGACTCTAGTTAAGCACATTTAGGGAAGAATTAGTTATATCAAGGTAGTTACGCTTTCAGTATCTGACCTGGGCATAAACTGTGTCTGTTTGTTCGTTTCTTTACTGTTGCAATAAGTGATGAGCATCTTCCTGTTTATTACTCATAAAAGGTCCCTTCCAGGATGCAAAGTCATGGAGTACATTAGATAAGGACTCAGCCACCTGGCTTCACAGCCCAGTTATTAACTAATAACCCTTAGTACGTTACTTCCCTAACTATGAAATGGGGCTGATCATAACACCTAACTCAAAGTTAATGTGGGGAAACGGTGCAATGCCGGCTCCCTAAGCGCTGAACAAGGGTTCTTCTTGGCTATCTTTGAAAGACATCATTACGCAAGTTGTAAAGTGGTCATGAAAGATCCTTCCTTCTATTCTATCTTTCACTTGTGGATACTATAAAACTTAATGTTATAAATGTTGAAACACACAAAATGTATTTACTGATTCATTGAAACACCAAGTCTCTACTGGGGATCGTTGTGTGAGGTCTTTGACCATTTTATTAACTAAACTCACTCGCATGGGCATTGCAGAAAAACCAGCGCTATGAAAATCTGCTCTGGAATAAGTGAGGGAAGAGCTGCCTTCAGGATCTAAGAGACAGCATTCAGCACTGAAATCTCCAATTGCCTGGAAGGAAATGGGTTTTAGTGTCCCCAGCCTTGCTTAGTGAGATTTCTGGCCATAGCAAAGTGGAGAGGTCAAAAAATCCTCTCCCTGAAAATCAACTATAAACTTGGACAAAGTTAACAAACAAGTTAACAAATTCCGGTGCCTTGGAAGTTGGCCAAAGGCATATAACAATCTAGGAAACACTTATGCGTGCAAAATCTACTCACAACAGGAGGAGTCTGTGGCATTCCTGCCAGGTGGATCATGGAGAATGTTCTACCAGGGCAGGTCCAGCTTGAGGCCCAGCAATGTCATAGCCAAGCTCCAAGGGGCTTGCTTGATCTAGAGCAATGGGGGACAGCCACATCCAGCTAACTGCTCTGAAGTGACAGTCTTGGCAGTGGATGAGAAGTGGACCCATTAGCTCGAAGTGGCGTTTGTGATCAGGGCAGGCATATTCCTGGCTGAGTCTGTGCGTGTGCACAGCAGAGCCTGGGGCAACCCAAGCTAGCCACACACTCTTGGCCAACCATAAGGCACAAGAGACAGAGGGAAGGCCAAAAGGCCAGGAGAAAATTAAAAACTTGAGGAAGACTTGAAAATGACCTGAATTCAAAAGAATGTGTCCCCCTCTGCACTCACAGACACATCAGCAGAAGATAGAAGCTTTATTAACTTTTGCTTAAGCAAAGCCTATGTTGAACCTAGATATTCTAATCAAAAGCAGGGATTTCCATACTGGAGTGAAAACCAGATCTAACTATATCTTTGATACAAGTGATAAAAGACACAAAAGTTTAAAGACGCAAAAAGGTTGAAAGCAAAGGTGAGAAAGGACACACTACATAGTATCCATGGTCAGGTGCCACCATCGACTCACACCTGTGCTCCTAGCACTTTGGGAGGCTGATGTGGGAAGATTGCTTCAGTGCAGGAGTTTGAGATCAGACTGAGCAATATAGCAAGACCCTATCTCTCTTTTTTTTTTTGCAGTTTTGACCAGGGCTGAGTTTGAACCCACCACCTCTGGTATATGGGGCCGGTGCCCTACTCCTTTAAGTCACAAGTGCTGCCCAAGACCCCATCTCTTAAAAAAAAAAAATTAGCTGGGTGTGGTGGTGCGGGCCTATAGTCTCAGCTACTCAGGAGGCTAAGGCAGGAGGATCGCTTGAGTCCAGGAGTTGGAGGCTACAAGGACCTATGATGATGATGATGAGGCAGTACTCTAGCCTGGGCAACAGAATGGACCCTGTCTCAAAATTAAAAAAAAAAAACAAACATCAAGCAAACAGATAAACTTGAAAACAGGAAACATAGAAATATATTAATAAAACCCAACTACAGCCCGGTTGGCTCCA
Source organism: Perodicticus potto (assembly GCA_963574655.1). Taxonomy (NCBI): domain Eukaryota; kingdom Metazoa; phylum Chordata; class Mammalia; order Primates; family Lorisidae; genus Perodicticus; species Perodicticus potto. Next base: position 31,018 of record CAUYRH010028318.1, read on the forward strand.
CTTTCCTGTGAATCATCTCTGCTGCTGAAGTTAAGTTAGAATGTGGAATAATTACATGAGTTTAATGGATATGTCTCCAAGAAGATTGGCTTTATGTACATAATGATATTTCAGGAAATAAACATTCGGTACATTTTGTTGCCTATTTACAGAAATTTACTATTCGCTATGTTTTCTTCAGTACACGCTGCCTCACTTCTCAAGGGGAATCACTACTCAGTAGGAGCAGAAATTAATTAAGAGCTCAGCTTCTGCACTAGAAGCAAAGAAAGACAAACAGATGTCCTCAAAATGAGTTTGGTTCTTTGAACAAGTCACCTCGTTATGAGTCATACACACATGTGCCATGGGTTGGAAAATACTCGCTTTGATTCAGGAATAGCAGTAAAAATGATCAGCCGGGGGAAAAGAAAAAACAACCAATCTTTCTTCTATACTGGCAGTTGAAATGTGTAAATATGTATAAAGCCAAAGCAGGCATTGAATCAACTTTGGTCATCATGACTAAATGGGGAGGCTGGTGGGTAGGGACAATTTGAGGAAGAGTATGAGTTGGGGGGCACAAATTTGCCATATTGCATATCAAGACTTATTTTGGAACACTGGTAAATTTATTTTTATGTTTGTATGTATTTATTTATTTATTTTTATTGTTGGGGATTCATTGAGGGTGCCAGAAACCAGATTGCATTTATTAGGTAATTGCACAATTTCTTACAATTGTGTCTTGCCCCCAAAAGGCATGTCACACACCGAGACCCCACCCCCCTCCCTCCTTCTCTCTCTCTCTGCTCTCCCCTTCCCCCACCCTCTACCTTGTACTAGGTCATTAATTGTCCTCATATCAAAATTGAATACATAGGATTCATGCTTCTCCATTCTTGTGATGCTTTACACAGAATAATGTGTTCCACTTCCATCCAGATTAATATCAAATATGTAAAGTCTCCATCTCTTTTAATGGCTGAATAGTATTCCATGTTATGCATATGCCACAGCTTGTTAATCCATTCCTGGGTTGGTGGGCATTTAGACTATTTCCACATTTTGGTGATTGTAAATTGAGCTGTGATAAACAGTCTAGTGCAAGTTTCCTTATAATTAAAGGATTTTTTTTCCTTCTGGGTACATGCCCAGTAATGGGATTGCAGGATCACATGGGAGGTCTAGCTTGAGTTCTCTGAGGGTTCTCCATACTTCCTTCCTGTACTAGTTTGCAGTCCCACCAAGAACACTGGTAAATTTAAAAGGGGTATTAACATTGTGATATAGAAGTAGGCCAATGAAACCAGAGAACCAGAGATAGAACACATAATATCCCATCATATTATAAAGAAAATATACATTATACTACATTAAAATGAAATACTAGTAGTCAAAGACAACAAAAATGTAACAAACACTAAGTTACGAAAAACTGTTGATGGCAGTGGTCACAAAATTTTTCTGTATATTGCCAGGTAATTAAAATTATTGCAGCAGTGGACAGAATAGACCACAGGCAAGGATCAGAGTCTACCAACCCCTGATCTATAGTGTTGGAGAAGATAATTTCAACCAGTATTAATAGCAAAGTTTTAGTAATTATAATATAAAATTATCTACGAATAAATTAATAAGAGTACACAGACAATACAAAAGGAAAATGAGAAAATGATATGAACAAGAAATTGAATAGCTAATAAACATATACCAACAAGCTCTTATATGGAAAGAAGAAAATACGAATTAAAATATCAATGAGATAACACTGCACACTCTTCATTTTGAAGAAAAGAATTGAAGTGTTTCAAAGGAGGCTGGATCAGTTTCAATTCTTATACATATACTGCTGGTGGCTCCACCACTTTAGAGGGCAGTTTCGCACTATCTAGTACATTTGAAGATGCCCGGACCCAGTAACCCAACAACTCCACTAATAGATGCTAAGAAATAATGGGAAACTACTTACTGTTCATTAGTGGGGCAATCAGTGGATGATCAATTATGGCATATTTATAAATGGAATATATAAATATAACATACATACAAATAATGGTAGTTAAAATGAATGGTATAGAATGATATATATTGATATAGAAAAATCCTATAAAAATGTGTTGCATCAAAAATTATATCACAAGCTAAGAACTGAGAATATGTAGCACACTGTGAATAAGAAATCAGGACATTTGTTTATTCAGACATTTATAAGATTTGTTATAAACCTAGATGGCTACGATAGCAAGGAATTTGCAAGGGCAGACAGACAAACTGATGGGGCAGAAGAAACCTAGAAACAAACCTATAGCCGGGCATGGTGGCTCATACCTGTGATCCTAGCACTCTGGGAGTCCTAGGTGGGTGGATAGCTTGAGCTCAGGCATTAGAGGCCAGTCTGAGCAAAAGCAAGATCCCATCTTTTCTAAAAACAGAAAAACTAGCCAGGTGCCTGTAATCCCAGCCACCCAGGAGTTTGAGGTTGCTGTGAGTTATGACGCCATGGCACTGGACAGGGGCCAGAAAGTGAGACTGTCCTAAAAAAAGAAAGAAAGAAAAAGGAGCAAACCTATGCACATATGGGAAATATCAACATCATAGATTAATGGGGAAAAAGTAGGCTTTCCACTACATGACACTAGAACAATTGATCATCCATTAGGAGAAGAAAGAGTGCAACTGGATCCTTACCTGACTTCATATACAAAATCAATTTGAGGTAGATTAATGCTTAAATATGAAAGGTCAAACTTTAGGACCCTAAGATGAGAGTATGAGAGAGTTACGATGGCAACAAAATGTAAGTTTTTAAAAAATAAAACCTTAAAGTGCTAACCATAAAAGAAAATGGTTGATAAATTTAACTACATTAAAATTGAGACTGTTTCTTCATCAAAAGATGCCACAAAAAATAAAAAGGCAGAACACAAACTAAAAGTAAATGTTTGCAATGTATATAACCAACAAAGGATTAATAACTAGACTACATAAAGAATTTTTACAAATCAATAAGAATAACGACAAACTCAATAGAAAAATGGACAAATAACTGGAAGTCTTTTCACAGAAAAGGAGCTAAAAGTGGCATGCATACATACCAGAAAAAACACAGTAATGTTCATAACAGCAGTTTGTAGTAGCAAAACCTTGAAACAACTTAAATGTCCCAAGGCATACAAGATGTGATGTGTTTATCCAATGGAAAAGTGTTCAGCAGCAGGGGGAAAGAAAACCCAATGATCCAAAGCTACGCTCTTCAACATGAATGAGCCTCACAAATACATGTCGGGAGAACACATTCAACATGATGCTCTATTCTGCACATAGTTTAAACACACTCAAAACGAAACAACGTCACTCAGAATTACATACGTTACGAGAAGCTATAAGCAAGTGTAAAGGATAAACACTCAACTCCAGAGAGAGTTACCTCTCATGGGGTATCAGGACGATGCAGTTTGGAAAGGCGACATGTGAACACTTCAAAAGTATTGGCAATGCGCCACTTCTGCTGACTGGGGGGCACACAGGTATTGCTTTTATTATGATGATGTATCTGTCTTCTATGATATATACAAGTGTACGTCAAATAGTTTACATTGAAAATAAAATTATGTGGAAGAAAGAAAAATACAGCAGAGAAAACAAGAGTGTATTTTGTTTCTGGGCACATACACATGTAAAAAAAAAAAGCAGAAAAACACCCACAGGAAAATACATACTTACAAAATCACTTCTTGTATCAAGTGTAAGATACTGGTTAATGTTAAAATAGTGGGTATTTGGGAGGGGGAATGGGATGAGAGAATTAATTGGCAAAGGTTGCAAAAGGTTTTCAACTATGATCTGTAACTTTCTATTTAAAACATTGGACAAGCTTAAGCTAGAGTATCAAAGTGTTGCTATTTGTTAACTCTGCGCAGTGGGGACATAGGTGTTAGGTTTAGGGTTGCTATATTTATTGTGAGCATTCACACATACACAAAAGGAAGGATACTCAGTCAATCTGGATTTCAGATAAACAATGAACAATTTTTTAGTATAAATAATGTTTAGCATAACCATGTCCCTCCCATTGAACCAGCCTATGTTTTATTTGGCAACCCTAGTTATATAAAAGTCTCTGTATCTGTAGCTGGGCTCTCTAACCAGGGCAACAGCTGGAGACTCTGTCACAAAAAAAAATTAATAAATAAAAATAAATAAAGAATCTCTGTATCTGAAAAGAAACTTCTTTGTCCTATTCATGTACATTATGAAAAATTAACCAGCAATCATGTACTTAGTATCCACAAAATGAAGAAAGGGGATTACGGAATCCTCTGAGCCTTGCACCCCCCTCATCCTTTTTTTTGTCACCTTGGGCAGAGTGATGTAGTCTCATAGCTCACAGCAACCTCTAGGCTCAAGAGATCCTCTTGCTCCAGGCTTCCAAGAAGCTGGGACTACAGATGTCCACCACAACATTAGTAAAAGGCGAAAGATTTATGCGATCTGAAGAGAAACCTGAGCATCCACCACAACATTAGGTTAATTTTTCTATTTTTAGTAGAGACAGGTTTTCTCTCTTGCTCTGGCTGGTCTTGAACTCCTGAACTCAAGGAATCTTTCCACCTCAGCCTCCCAAAGTGCAAGGATTACAGGTGTCAGACACCACGCCCAACTTGCACTACCCTCATCCTGTTCCTGCCTATACCCGTAAGGCTTTATGACTAGATTCATTTTCTCTGATTATTTAATTCTAAAACCCAACATACCTATCACTTAAATATGATAATTACCACTTACTATATGCTAAACACCTGGTATGTATTATCTCATTTAATCTCCACAAAACCTAGTCCTGGTGGTATTTTTCTTAGTTTTCTTACAATTCCTTGTACTCCCCCAAGGCTCTGAAATTTGCCAAGGTCTCACAGCTAGGAAGGGGTCCCAAAACCATCATCCTTTCCACCTGCTTCCTCCTTCCCCAAACATACAAACCAATCTTTTCCCAGTCCTCCCAGTCGGTCTCTCCCTGCCTGTACTTCTATATCACTTTTGTTTCTGGTTCCTGCTTTGGTGAGGCACATTTATTAGCTTTGTGGTTGTTATCCTCCTTTTTTTCCCTTTCTTTTTTTGGAGACAGAATCTCACTCTCTTGCCCAGGCTGGAGTGCCATGACATCAGTCTAGCTCACAGCAACTTCAAACTCCTGAGTTTCAGTGATACTCCTGCCTTAGCCTCCCAAGTAGCTAGGACTACAGGAACCTGCTACGACATCCAGCTAATTTTTCTATTTTTAGTAGAAATGGGGTCTTGCTCTTGCTTAGGCTGGTCTCAAATTCCCGAGCTTAAGGGCTCCTCCTGCCTCAGTCTTGCAGGGTGCTAGGACCACAGGCCTTGTTATTCTTCTCCTCAGACTACATTCTTCTTGCTTTATCGCCTCCCAGCCTAGTTCCACTTCTCTGACTAGCCAGTGTCTCATGGAGAGAAGACGCTCAGTAAATATTTGCCAGTTGCCTGGTCAGCATTTTCTCTAAGGGCATTCTGGATAGCAGCAGTGGACTTGGCCACTTCCACCAGTTCTACTTCAAACACTACGTTCCTTGGCTTCCAATTTTCACATTAAAGCGCTCCAGTTCCTTCTGGTCAGCAGAGAATATCCTTGGAGTCCCCCAGGCCTCCTACATGGACACCATCCCAGCAGCCCCAGAGATAATTTTCTTGTGAACTTCTGTGTCTAAACAGCCCAAGTCCATGCCTACTGCTTAGTTTTAAAATGCCCCAGACACAAACCCTTTTTGTCATTTAGAAGAGCATGTGGAAAAGCCCCTTCTGCCCCTCGGAATAACAAAAGACCGGTTGGCTTCCTTTCAAATATGCTAATTGCCCAGCTTCCAAAGTTTCAGTTCAAGGCTCATTTTTATGCCTGACTTAAAAATAAAGCCCTGATAATATGGTCTTGAATGGAAATGCTGACTACGCTAACTGGTGAGAACAAACAGCTATGCCAGGAAAGGGAACAATGGAGGCAGGAGAGCACATACTCCAACCTGCCTTACGCCGGGCAATCCCAGCCCCGGAGCTCGGGGCCCAGCCCGGGAGCTCGGGGCCCAGCCCCACGCCTGAAGGCTCCTCTGCTGCGGGGAAGTGTGGCCCTACCCTTTCGTTCTCTGAGCATAAAAGGGGACGACGCAGCTTTGCTTTCTTTTTTCATATGTTAGGAGAGTTCAGACACCTGCGGTTGGGGACAGCTCCTTCTGGAACTCCAGATAATGGATGGAATGCCTTGGACTTGGAATGAGTCATGTGCAGCCACTTAAAGTCTAGGTGACATTTAAAACAATAGCCACAAACTGACATGCCCTCCAGGCCACCCGAAACAACTCTAGACCAATATGGCCAGATGGCTCTCACTAAGACCACTTTTCCTGGGTCATGCAGAGAGCTGACTTGAGAATCTAAAGGATTTGGGCCTCCACGTAAAGTTGAACAGCTTTGCCTACATAACTGCCTCACCTTATACGCCAATGGAGGTATCAGCTCCAGGTCTTACCAAAGCAAGTTAGAAGCTAACCTGTGTCATCCATCATCTCCTTTCATTTAATTTCTCTAGCAGGGCTGTTATTATTCTCTTCATTTTACAGATGAAGATCCTGAGCCCCAGAAAGGTTAAATCAGTTAAATAAGTTATCCCAGGTTGCACTGTTAATAAGAGGTAGGAATAAAATGAAAGCCAAGTGTGAGATGCTACGCTGCCCCAGCCTTCCTACTCAAAGTGCGCTCCGCGGACCAGCGGCAGCCGCAGCATCTCCTGGAAATGGATAAGAAAGGCAGAATCTTGATTCCTGAATCAGAGTCTGCATTTTGACAAGACCCCAGAGCTTCACACGCCCATGAAGGTTTAGGGAGCACTGACCCATAAACCCATTTCTCACTTGACACTTGCTGGACACGAGGAGCGTGCAACTGTCAGGATGTTAGAAGATGTACCCGGACTGACCTGAAGCCTGGCTTCTAGGGAGAGTGGAAGGAAATGAGGTTTCCCACATGGTCATTACGGTTACATCACAGAGGACTGTCTGGGGGGACAGTGTAGGAAAGAACAAAGTCTCTGGATTTATTTGTGTTTGTTTGTTTATTTTTAGGTTCTCATACGGGTATAAACAATTAGGTTACAATGTTTGCGTTTGTTAGGTAAGGTCCCTGTTGTAGTCGTGCCCCTCATCCCGCAGGTGTGCCATATACCCTCACACTGTGCCATTAGGTGGGAGCACCCCAATCCCCTTTCCTGCTCCCTTCCTTTGCCCCTCCCCCCAACTTGAATTGAATTGAGTTTTTCTCTTGGGTGGGCCTGTATTAGTTCACCTACCAGTTTTGTGTTAATATTGAATACATTGGATATTTGCTTTTCCTTTCTTGCAATACTCTATCCAGGTGGATACAAAATATGTAAAGTCCCAGTTTTATTTTTATTTTTTTGGTTGAATAGTGTTCCACGGTATACATACACTACAGTGTATTAATCCTTTCATGGGTCGATGGCGCTTGGGTTGATTCTACAACATTCAAATCCTGCCTCTGTCGTTTGCTGGCTTCAAAACCTCAGGAAAGTTGTGATAGTCCCTAGGTCTCAGTTTCTTTAACTCCCAAATAAAGATAATGCTACGCGCTAGGTTATTCTGATGTTAAGTGAGACTCCATACACACAGGCATATGTAGCCGGCCCTCTCTACTGTGGTCTCCACGTCTGTGGAGTCAACTAGTGGCACATCAAAAATATCTGGAAGAAAAGTGCATCTATCTTGAACATGTACAGACTTTCGTTTCTTGTCATTATTCCCTAAACAATGCAATATAAGAACTATTTACAAAGCATTGATATCATATGAGGTATTGTAATAGTACAGGGATGAGTTGAAGTATACTGGATTATGTGCATAGGTCATATGCACAGACTAGAAGGAACTTGAGCATCCACAGATTTGATATGGGGGAGTCATGGAACCATATCCCATGGATACCACTACATACGTGCATATATATATATATATATATATATATGGATACATGTATCATGTGATTGGGGGGTCATAATACACCAATAAATGGATCATATTAATATACGTGTATACATACTCAATATTATGTTGCCATTGTCTGAGGGTACATTCAAAAAGATTTTTCTTGCAAGCAGCAGAAACCACTCTGGCCAGTTCATGGGATTCATTATCATTAGGTGATTTACAGAATCACTATAAGAGGCAGAGCACTCAATTCTAGGGGGAGCTTTCAGGAACAATTCCTGCCTCAAAAGTCCACTCCCAAGTGCCATCCCACAGACAGTCATCGGTCAGGAAGTGGTGACCTCAGAAGTCACTGGCCCCCACAGCTACCCAAGCGGGTGAAATGCCTGCCTTGCCCTCTCCAAGGTGTTCTGTGCTCAGCTCTAAGCTGGGAGTCTCATGCTGGCCTGTCTCACTGGTGGAATCTGAGTTGCATGGATACCTGGGAAATGTAGTTTTTAGCTTTCCAGCAGCTACAGATCAGAAAGACACTCCAGAAGGGGGTTGAAATGAATGACAGGAGACAGTCCACAGTATCTACCACGGAGGGCTGTGAGTCTTTACTATGCCCTCTGGGGCAGAGACTGCAAGGTGGGAATGGGGGAACAGTGGGTAGGGATAAATCAGGAAGTGTGAGTAACTGGAAAGCAGAATGTTGCTGGGAGATGCAGATAGGACATTCGTGCAGGAACTACGTCAGACTTGCACATCCAGCTGGAGTTTGACATGATGGATGGTGAGGCCTTCTGGACTCACTTTCTCTCTGTGCCTGTGTCTGCTCACTCACTCCTCACACCCCCACTGCGGCACCCAACCTGGTCTGGCCTTTTCTGAGCAGGTTTCTTAAACAGAATCAATAGTATGAATATGTAAAGGAGGGGCTGAGGGCTTAATGAATCACAGTTGACCTTTGGACAACATGGGTTTGAACGACACAGGTCCACCTACACATGGATTTTCTCCTACCTCTGCCACCCTTGAAATAGCAAAACCAACCCCTTTTCTTCCCCCTTCTCCTCCTCCGTAGCTCATTCAACATGAAGAACACAAGGATGAAGACCTCTGTGATGATACACTTCCACTCAATGAATAGTAGATATATTCTGTCTTCCTTATGATTGTCTTAGTAATATTTTTTCTTTAGCTTACTTTCCTTTAAGAATACAGTATATAATTTTACATCATACAAAATCCGTGTTAATTGACTATGCTGTTGGTAAGGTTATTAACAGTTAAGTTTTGCAGGAGTCAAAATTTATACATAGATTTTTCACTACGAAGGGAGTTGATGCTCCTAACGCCTGTGTTTTTCAAGAGCCAATTATAGATAGTCCCAGGATATGTCTGAACTTCACTGGAATCTTCCAGTAGTGAGTTCAAAGCCATGGAATTGTGCAAGCCAAGAACAGACTACCAGGGGTGCTGGCCAGATGACACTAAGACCTTTTCTAACCTTGAATTTTGATAATATTGTGAGACTTGTTGTCTTTTTTTTTAATTTACAAATAAACAAATTTATTTCTCATAGCTCTGGAGGCTGGGAAATCCAAGATCAAGTCACTGATAGTTTCGGTGTTGAGTGCCAAACCCAATACCCGCCTTATCTCCTTCCAAGATGCACCTTTTTTTTGTTTGTTTGTTTTTCTGAAAGCATTTGTATTTCAAATTAATATGAGGGTAAGATGTTTGATTGTTTAATGTTTAATTGTTTTCAATTCTAAGGTAAAGTTCAAGTTGTAGTTGAGCCCTTCACCCAGGGGGCATGCTGAACGCCTCATATTGTGCACAATAGGTGAGATCCCGCCAACTGCCCTCCCTCCTCCCACCAATCACCCTTTCTCCTCACCACGCTCCTCTCGAGACTCAGTGTCTTTACCTCCCACAAAGAGAGTCTACCCAGGAAAGGCTCTGTGGCCAACTGATAGGAAAAATTGGGGGCAAGGGTTCTCTACAACCCACAAATCACCATCAGAACAATGTCTGCCTCTCTAAGTTGCTAAAGCACTTGACTAAGGGGTTTCTTAGAGAAGGAGAATAACACATTTATCCCTTTCTTAGACAATTAAACCGTTATTCTATATGCCATTGACCTGAAACAGTTACTGTTTTTCCCAAAGAGGACTGTCTTAGAATCAGGGGAATGACCACTTTTATGTACCAACAAGAATTTACATGTAAATAGATTCTTTCTGTAAAATTATGAATATCTACAAACCAGAACTGATGGAGAATCTAGAATAAATCAAAGCAGACCGAACCATGTGTTGAGCAGCTAGGATTCCATATGGTGAGTTGTTTTTTCTCTTTTATTTGGATTTCTGCTAATGTCTTTTGTAAAGTTTCTTTTTAGCCTTCAGAAAAAAAAGAAATTACTTCTCCAAAATAAAAGGGCATTTCATTAATTACTATACTAGGAAGATGCAGATTATTTTCCTAAATTTATCTCATTTTGTTTTTGCTAGCTGACGCAGTGGGCCCATATAATCCCAAACCTGAGTTCCCCAAGCCTCAGACCCTGTAGTTTGCCATCTGTGTGTGGCCATTGTTTTGATTGGTTTGGTTTGATGTAGCTGGGTGGGCAGGTTTGGTTTGGGGTGTTGGTATCCACAGAACAACAGAAGGGACAAGATACTCTGGGGCCTTTTCCTTTCATACAGAAGCCCAAATATGGTTTCACAATGGAAGGGCTCTGGTGCTGACTTATGGATAAAGATGGAAGATTGGACACACATGCATCTAATTCTGATCTCTCCTGAAACCCTGCTAAGCCACAGGAGAGAGAACAGTGAGGTTTTGGAAACTGGAAAACAGATGAGAGGCAAATATGGTGGCATAGAAAGCACCCAATGAGATTTTCATTGCAGCACCCCCAAACAGTTCAGGAAACCACTGCCCCAGGCACTTCTGACAGTGGGGGTGAAGGAGAGGATTCGTAGAGTGTTGGAGAAGCAGTGGGGTCTGCCATTTCCCCCAGCCCTCACACAGCTGCCTTTCCCCAGCTCTATCAGGAGACGGGAGAGTCAGTCTATGGAGAGAGCAAAAGGAGCGTCTCAGGACCTAGAACACTAGGCATAGACAAAAGAAAAGATCCTAAAAACATGAGGGAAGAAAATGCATCATGCTCACTGGAAGCTGCCGTGGGAAGCCTCTTCTTTCATTCAGCTCCCAGAATGCAGGCAGGCAGGTCGTTACCCTCTGTGTAAGGTGCTGGAATCTTCTTTCCAGAGGAATCAGATGGCACAATAGAGACCCGAAGGTACTGATGTCCAATCTTGTCACCCTACTGAGAGGCTAACAGTCAGCAACACCTATCCTCACCTCCACCCCAGTACAGAAGGTCTAGTCAACTGATCACTCCAGACTTGACCATCTTTTTATGACCCTTGCCTCCTGTGACATGCCAGAAGCTCAGGCTGGCCTTGCTCCTAGGCCCTATACCCAATTCTTTTGGTCTTCTATGTATAGCTATCTTGAACCTCCTCCTGTCAAGCAGTAGATCCTTCTAATCAGCACCGGAAACCCCATCATATCTCTTTCATCTTTTGTGTCTTTCCTTCAGTCTCGCTTTCCCTCTAGTTCCACACTTTGCCTCTTCTCTCTATTGTAGTCAAACTTTCTCATCTTCCAGTTATTTCTCAGCCCACTATGTGCTATCTTCTGACTCATAACCCTAGAAAACCTTCTTTGGCCAAGGAATTGCTAAAAACAGCAGAGGTGTCTCAATCCTTTTCTCAATTTGGCAGCAACTTTCAATAGTGTTGACCATCACTTTCCTAAAATACCCTCTTCCATCATTGCCATAATCATCTTATGCTGGTAGTTTCTCTCCTATTTCAATGACCACTTCTCAGCTTCTTTTGCTGCCTCACTCTCTCCTACCCAACCTACAAAATCCTGACATTCTCCAGGGTTTAGTCTTAGGCTTTCTGCACTCTCTCCTCAGCTGATCCCAAATGTGTACCTGCAGCTCAGACCTCTCTTCTATGTTCAGTCATCCTTGGAAGTCTTGGAGGAACCACCTATTCAATATATTTAAAACTGAACCCACCATTTGTCTTCCAAACTTGCTCCTTTTCCAAAGCCCTTCCGCAAAATAGCCAACGTCTGCAATCACTCAAGTTGAACACCAAGAGTTATCTTTGAAGCCTTCTTCCACTTCCCATGTCCCAGCCTTTAGTAAGTCCTATTGATTTTATGTCCAAAATGTAAAGTTCATCACTTTCTCTCCATCTCCACTACCGCACCTTGTCCAGGCCCCCATTTTCTGTTGCTTCCTGACTATTTGGCCCCAATTCATTCTTGCTTCTTACTGTCACTCCCCTGCTTCAAGCACTCCAGTGGTTTTCTCCTCTCGAACAAATCTCAGGTCTGTATTTATTATCATAAAACAGGAAGAAGCAGATAAAAGCTGCTTATCAGACATCAGCACTGATAAGGAGGACATGGAGAAGATCAGCTAGAATGTCTCCATCTTGTTTTTGCAAAACCGCAGACCTCGAGCACCAACTTTGCCTCCAGTGAATCTTCATTGCCACACCTCACATATATTTTCTCTCTTAGAGATCAGTTTTCTGCCCTCCTGCACATACATAACTCACATGCCATTCTCGTGACTCCTTAGGTCTCTCAAGCAGAAAGCAAGCCTATGTTCAAGGTCAGGGAACAATTGTCCCTACAGTTTTCTATTGCTTCTAGGAGAGAACAAATCCTTGGCCTCCAGGGCACAGGATAATCCCATCCCTTCAACTCTAGCTTTTGCTTTTGCCATTCCAGACATTTGGGCATTCCTTTACTCCCTGCTGCTAGCCCTTTCCACTTGTTGCTTCCTCTGCCCCCAGTACCATTCCTTCTTCTCCTCCATACATTTGTTTTTCAGCCTCCATTAAAAAAAATTGTCTGATTCCTCACTCCCACCACATTCTCATTTTGATAGGAACCCTTGATTTTTGCTGTGATTCAAGTGTCCCCACCAAAACTCATGTCAAAATTTAATTACCAATGTAATGGTGTTGGAAGATGGTGCCTTTAAGAGGTGATTAGGTCATTGAGACAAATGAATGTCTTTCTCAAGAGACTAGGTTAGTTCTCGGGGAATGGATTAGTTCTTGCAAGAGTGGGTTGCTATAAAACAAGGTTGCTCTCTTATTTTCTCTCTCTGCGTGTACCCTCTTCCCCTTCTGCTTCTTTGCCATGTTATGACACAGCACAAGTCCCTCCCTTGAAGTAATTGCCAGTGCCATGCCTTTGGGCTCTCCAGCCACCAGAATTGTAAGCCAAATAAATCTCTTTTTCTTATAAATTACCCAGCCTCAGGTATTCTGGTATACCAACACTAAATGGACTAATACAATATTCAATCTCATAACAGTTGTGTTCTCCTTTGTATACCTTATCATGACATCATTAAGTGTGTAAGTATTGGCGCCTTCTCCACTGGATTATGCAAGATGAAGATATATGCAATGTCTGTCTTATTCAATGATGTGACCCCAGGACCTACCACAGAGTCCAGAATGTAGTATGCGTTCTTTTCTTTTCTTTTATTTCGTTATTTTTTTTTTTTTTGAGACAGAGTCTCGCTGTGTCACCCTCAGTAGAGTGCCATGGCATCACAGCTCACAGCAACCTCAAACTCTTGGGCTTAAGCGATTCTCTTCCTCAAGCATGTCTTTAAAGAATTGTAACAGGAGATAAAATATGACTTCACCAGTACTATCCTAAAGACAAAGCACAATCAAACCAATAGCTACCAAGAGGTGGAAGTGTCTAGTCAAAGCAAACGTACACAGGTTAAGAGTAAAGGTCACAGCAACAGTATGTTGGCATGCTCAAGGCATTTTGATTGTTGGCTTTCTGGAGGGCCAAAGAACAATAACATCTGCTTATTATGAGTGTTTTGAGAAGGTTAGCCAAAGCTTTACCAGAGAAATGCCCGAGAAAACTTCACCAGAGAGTCTTTCTCTACCATCACAAAGCTGCTCAGTCTGTTCATCAAACTAAGGCAATTTTGTAAGAGTTTTGATGGGAAATCATTAGGCATCCACCTCAGAGTCTTGACTTTGTTTTTTCTGACTTATTTCTTTTTTTATCTTAAAAAAGTCTTTGCCAGGCATCCATTTTTCTTCAGTTCATAATGTAAAAAAAGGACTGCATCAATGTGTTTGAATTTCCAGGATCCCTTGTTCTTTAGGGATGAACTGAATGGCTGATAGCATCACTTAAAAAAATGTCTTGAACTTGAGGACATTTATGTTGAAAAATAAAGCTTATGTTATTTATTCTTTAATTCCATTTTCCACGAATTCTTGCTTTTTTTTTTTTTGAGACAGAGTCTCACTATGTCACCCTCAGTAGAGTGCCATGGCATCACAGCTTACAGCAACCTCAAACTCTTGGGGTTAAGTGATTCTCTTGCCTCAGCCTCCTGAGTAGCTGGGACTACAGGCACCTGCCATAATGCCTGGTTATTTTTTCATTGTAGTTGTTGTTTAGAAGGCCCAGGCTGGGTTCAAACCCACCAGTGTACGTGGCCAGTACTCTAACCACTGTGCTATGGGTGCCGAGCCTCCATGAACTTATTGAAGTCCTCTCCTTTCATGGAGCAACATGAAATAGCATAGTAGTTTGATTTTAGACTCAAACGCTAGGTCTGAATGAAAGGCATCTGATTGACTGTTTGTTAGTTATGTAATCTAAGCTGAGAGTAGTTTGTCTGGGAGTGTGTAAGCCAGTCCCTGAGTGTCTGGCCAGACCACACCCAGATAGTCCCATAGAGCTCCTTGTTCTGGGCTATTTTTGTGCATTATTTCACATCTGCTCATGGAATTGTCCCCTGTGGTGAACTGAATGAAGGTTTATGCCCCTCCCCCAAATTATATGTTAAAACATCCAGTGGAATAGTTTTAGGAGATGGGGACTTTGAGAGGTAATTAGGATTGGATGAGATTATGAGAGTGGAATTAGTATACTTATAAGAAAAGGAAGTGAGACCCCTCACCTCCATAGACACACAACATGTGAGGACACAATGAGAAGGTGGCCAAATCAGCCAGAATGTTGATCTTAGTCTTTTGGCCTCTAGAACTATGGGAAATAAATATTTGTTGTTTAAGACATCTAGTCTATGGCATTTTGCTTTAACAACCCAAACAGACTAAGATATCCCTAAGCACCTATCCCACAAATTTGTACTGTATTCTCCCAGGACTAGAGACTGTCCACTCTTTCCTGGTCTCAATGGAAGGTAGCTTTTGAGTTTGCTTTTGTTTAACTCCTATCTGGTGATACTTGATTGTCCGTATAAGAGCTTACTCAGAGAAAAATAACCCGTTCTTAATCTCACACTTGAAACCAGAAAATTAGTCTTTAACTGAAGAAAACATTCACTTAAGATAGCTTTATAAGCCCAGGTATAGAGTTGATGCTTTCCATCACTTTTAACTGAGTCATTCCCCTATTTTTGGTTCCTCAAGTAGTTGTTTCCAAGTTTTCATTACTACAAAAACAGCAATCCAAACATTTTTATATTGATTGCTTTTTTTTTTTTTTTGACTTTTAGATTTTTTTCCTCAAAATTTCCTGGCTAAGAAATATGAATTGTTTCCAGACATGGTGGCTAACACCTATAATCCTAGCACTCTGGGAGGCTGAGGTGGGAGGATCCTTCAAGTTCATGAGTTCAAGACCAGCCTGAGCAAGAGTGAGATCCCATCTCCACCAAAAATAGAAAAAGTAGCCAGGCATTATGGCAGGTGCCTATAGTCCCAGCTACTCGGGTGACTGAGGCAAAAGGATCACTTGAACCTAAGAATCTGAGGTTGCTACAAGCTATGTCGCCACAGCACTCTACCCAAGGTGACAAAGTGAGATTGTGTCTTTAAAAAAAAAAAGTATGAGTTATCTTACAACTCTCATCACTAAGGCCATATTGCTTTGCACAAGCAACAACTACATGCAGGGTACCAGTAATGTGCAAACCAGCCTGCTCTATCCCACACCCGCCAATACTAGGCCTTGAAATTTCTCTCTATTTGAAATAGTTTAACAGATAACTTAGTAGGCTCTCAGAATTATTTATTCATTTCTTTCTATACGGAGTTGTTTATGTTGTAATTCACAAAATGCCAACCCTCAGAAATGAATTATTGTTTTGCCAATAATCAGAAATCTCTGCTTGGAGACTGACAGGTTCCACTCTGATATAACCCTTTTCCTTTTCTCTAATGTGCAAATTATTTGTTTTTAATATCAATTATATTTACGGGGATTTCTGAGGACATATAGTGGATGAGAAAGCAAACAAAAGAACAGATCCTCCAGGCAGTGTTTGCTGTGCCAATACAGTCCTCCTCAGAGTCACTGTGTTCGTTGCAGGCCATCTAGTGGACGCATGTGGGAAAAATCTAGTGGATCCTGGTGGGGAAATGCCCCGTGGTGAGAGAAGGAAGCTGTTTCCCCTGACACACGTACATGGGGCAGGCTTTCAGAAAACCGAAGGTCAGAGTCCTGTTTCAACAAAGGGAAAGTGCCATGGAATCCCCATTTGCCAGCAGTTCCAGTGGACTTGTAGCTCACATTTCCTGAGATCTGAGGCCTCTTCCTGACATGGGTGTGTGGGAGCCAGCAGAGGATGGAGAAGAGCTGTTACCTCTGCTTACAAAACCACACACAGTTGGGGACACAGTTAAAGGCATGATTTTCTAGCCCAGGAAACTCCCGCAACTCCGTAAGCCTGTTGCTTTTGCTCATTCAGCAATTACCAGCATAGGAGATGTGCTCATCTTAGAAGGGGCTCCGGCTGGGGCATGACAGCCAGGGAAAGGCTCCGTGTGCAAAGTTAGTGGAGGACAGCAAGAAGGCTCCAGAGTATGAGGTCCCTCCCCACACAATAGAGAACCAGAGACGTTTCCACCGACGAGATGGAATTTACTGTTTACTCGTGGGCCTAATATTGGTTTCATTAAAAAAAAAAAAAATACGGGCTTACAAAAATTGAAAACAAGAACAAGTGACTAGTCTTCTCATTTCTCTTTTGCACTTCCATTCCCGACAGATAAGCACTGTTTAGAGTTTGCCTGGTATGATTCCAGAAGGTGGATTTTATGGCCCTGAAAGGATAAGAAGATTTGGTCAGTGGAGGGATGGGGAAGGGATATTGTAGGTCTGTTTGGAATGGGTAGAGTTAACTCTAGAGAGGTACCCAGCCTCAATATCATCGTGATATTTTAATTGTCTAATAGTCTCAGGTCCCTTGAGTTGTAGTCCTCCCAATTAACAAAAAAAAAGAGGGCAGCACCTGTGGCTCAAAGGAGTAGGGCGCCAGCCCCATATGCCAGAGATGGCGGGTTCAAACCCAGCCCCAGCCAAAAACTGCCAAAAAAAAAAAAAAAGAAAGAAAAAAGAAGAAAGAAGAATTCATTAATTCATTCCAGACACCTGGCTTCCTTCAGATTTTTTTTTTTCTTTTCCTTTTTGGTTTTCCTCTTTGGTTTGACCACAGAGTGAACCCGAGACTATGAATCATAAGGCTTCACCTCATGAATGTTCTATTCCAAGACCTTTGACTTTCAGAACTTTTTGTATCACATTTGGGTCCTCTGGCAACTTGATATTTTCCTGTACTTTTTGGCCCTTGCAAGGAAGGGTGGCATTTATCTGTGATCAGGGGGGACGTTTGCTGTGCAGAAGCAGCTTCTTAATTCCCCATTCACTTACTAGCAGACCTCCTGGACGAGTTTATGTGCCCTTCTCTCAGACCACCTATCCTTACCTCTATCAGAGTATTTAAAAATCTGTATTGAAAATGCTGTTAATTGTTTGGCTACAGGAAGACCATAATACCCATGACTCCCATCTACTCAACTGTAGTAGGCTCAGTGCCCAGGATCTCAAATATTTGCAGAATGAATGTATGAATAATGAGCAGAGTTCCACAAGAAATCCTCTATTGTAGGGGTGGCACAAAGTAAGTGCATTAGTCACGGGGCCGGAGAGGACGCGATAGACCACAGTCAGCCCAGCGCTACTCCCCACACAGGGGATCCCAGGTCTGCCTTCTTTGTTGATATTCCAACTCATTTATTCTTGATGAGTGTTATGTTCCAGGGTCACACTGCTCGGTGCATGACACACATCCTCCCTGACGCTTTTCCTGCCTCTTCTTCCCCAGTCAGCAGTGACTGACAGTCACACATGCCTCAAAATCATCATTAGCACTTCTCCATGGCTTGCATGTACCTCCCCCAGAGCCCAGAGCCTCAGAGTGTGTCCAGCCTGGCCCAGGCAATGGCCCCAGCTTTTGTGTCCACCCAGACACCCTTCCCGGCTGATGTCTTGATCCACATTTCCTGTTTCTCCTCTCCTTGATTCTTTAATCCCTTGATATCCTCCTCAGCCTCTTCATAGCTGCTTCTGTGCTAGTCAGGAGAGAGTCAGTGCTGCTACTGTAACAAGCATCCCTCAAGTCTTAGTGACTTAATACATAAAAGTTTATTTCTTACTGGTGCTGTGTGTCCAGTATGGGTTGGGAGGGGATTTAGGGGCCCAGGCTGATGGAGGTTCTTTCTCCATATCCGATTCCATGGTCACTGTGGCATGAGGAGGAGGCAATGTGGCAAATTGCACCCAAGCACCCTAAGCTTCTGCCCACATTTCACGATCAAAGCAAGTTGCAGAGAACATGCCTAATTTCTTTTTCTTTTCTTTTTCGAGACAGAGTCTCAAGCTGTCACCCTAGGTAGAGTGCCATGGCCTCACAGCTCACAGCAACCTCAAACTCTTGGGCTTATGCGATTATCTTGCCTCAGCCTTCCAAGTAGTAGTTGGGATTATAGGTGCTCGCCACAATGCCCAGCTGTTTTTTTTTTTTTTTTTTTTTTGAATAAAATACTTGTCACATTGTTTAGCTGGCCCAGGCTGGGTTTGAACCTGCCACCCTCTGTGCATGTGGCTGGAGCCATAACCACTGTGCTATGAGCACTGAGCCGAACATGCCTAATTTCAATGGGTGCAGAGGAGTACCCACCATGTACCAGAAGTAGGGGAGAACTGGAATAGTTGTGGGTGGCTTTAGCAACTACTATACTCTCCTCTTACTGAGATCTCTTTGGACTTGTCAGCCATGCTGACCTTGGCTGTCCTTCCTGACTCAGCTTGGCTTGCGTCTTCCATTTTAATCCACCCACAGTTGCATGGGGGAAAAATAATTTCTCTGGCTGAGGAAACCAACCACTACTTCCTGCCAGAGGAAGGAATCAATCATCATTGGTGGGAGGTCAGTCACAGTATTAGAGAAAATTCCCAGAGAATTCCCAAACACTCTTAAGCCAATAATTTTTATTCAGCCAGCCAGGTAAGTTCTACAAACATTTCTGAAGCTGGTATTGTGTACCAAGGACCTTGGGAGGTGCTGGGGCTACATATCAACCACACACAGTCCCGGCTGTGAAATATCTCTGGTGGCGACACGGAGGCAGGCATATTCAAAAACATCTAAAGCAAGCCCTGTCTTTAAACCAGCACCACAGGGTTGGTAATGCTGCCAGAAGAAGGCATCCAAGGGGGAACGAGAGGGGAAAGTCAGCATCTGTCTGATCAGCCCAAGCTCAGGAACAAAGCAGCTAGTAGCAGCAAAGAAGCCGTGTCCTGGAGTCCTGATGCTGCCCACCCTGGCGCAGAATCGTTAGAAGAAAAAATGTGTTGCATTCAGCAAATCAAGTTCTTTCTAAGAGGTGCCAGTTAGTGACAGGACTAATCGTCTTGGCGTGGGTTTGAGTCTTGGTTTCTCCACTTATAAGTGTGAGACTCTCCAGGTTGTTTCCTAGTCTCTAAAATGGAGTTTTTGTAGAGATTCGATGAGCCAACGTGTACAAGGTACTTACCACAGTCCTCCTAATGTAGCAGGCAGCCAGGAATTGTTAGCTTTTGCTACCATTGCTTGCAGCAGTGTGTGCCCTATGGATGTGACACTCAGAGTGGATTCATTTTTATCACACACACCCCATTTACAACAAAACACTTTTTAGTAATAATCACAAAATACAATAACTAATGATAATGACCAAATGCATAAATGTTTCCTTTAACTGAATTTTGTACATAATCATGACAGCAAAACATTAAATAAATACCCAATACAACAATGGAAAGAAGCAATAGATTCATGCTTTTTAATCATCATTAGTGAACTTTTTTATAAAGGGATAAACTGGATACCTGAAAACTGGCTTGTTGCAGTAGCAAAAAATATCATAGTTTAAAACCAATTGAATAAAAAGCGAGGTAAATAGGAAAAGTACATTTCCATTTTAAATATTCACATTTTCAAATCTTTCTCCAATCTAATCATGCATTTCATATGTGAAGAATTTGCGTACAACAGAGATATTATTGTACTTTCAGTTTTCCTTCAGTTTTACTGTTTTAAATTTTAAACATAAGTTAAAAACTCCAGGTAATCATATAAAATGCCAGAATTTAAGTAACTTAAATTCTATTTAATGGTCTTTACAAATCAGTGTTCATTCCAAATCTTCTGTTTAAACGCAGGAATATGTAGTTCCACAGAGAATGAGTCATGAACTCAAAGTGAACTTACTTAAGAGGAACACAAAGAAAACCTTCTCTCAAGAGGAACGGGTGTAGCTGCGTCCACACTAATCTGAGGGCCAACTGTATAACTGAGAGTTTTCTGAGTTAAATTCCATGCAGAGTACACAATTTATTAAGGGTAGTGGCAGGCAAAATTCTAAGATGGCCTGTGAATATCCGGCCCCTGGTCTACACGCATCTTCTCTTGTTATATAACAATCAATGTAGGGACTCCTGTGAGGTAAATTAATGCAGATGTAACTAAGGTTCTGAAGCAGCTGACCTTTTAGGGAAATTATCTGAGTGGGCTTGTCCAAATCCCATGAGTCCTTTCAATGTGGGTGTAGAGATCAGAGATGTGGGAACTCAGAGCTGGAAGGATAGGAATGATTTAACAGGCATGGTTGGCTCAGGGATGGGGGGGTCATGTGGCAAGGGATGTGGGTGGCCTTGAGAGCCAAGAGTAGCCCCAGGATGACAGTTAGTAAGAAAATGGGAGTCTCAGTCCTACCATGACAGTAAGGATCTAAATTCTGACAACAATGAGAATGAGCCAGGAAGTGGATTTTCCCCCAGGATCTCCAGGTGAAGTCAACCTGGCTGACCACTTGACTTCAGCCCTGTGTCCAGAGCGGAGAGGGAAGCCCATAGGAGGCTGGACTTCAGATCTACAGACCTGGGAGCTAATACATGGATATTATTTTAAGACACTAAGTTTGTGGTAACTTGTTATGCAGCCAGAGAAAAACCAATACAATGGATAAGTAAGATAAATCTGCTAATTTTACAAAAATATATTTAAAATGTACATTAACTATAGCTATTGCTTATAACTTAAACCAACAAAGATTTTGAGGCAGGGGGAGTATTTTATCACCAACTTTGCTTAGAATTGTCAAAGTGTAGGGATAAGAAAAGGCTGACTGGCTTTTAGTTGGTTTCATTTTCACTTTAAAATTCTCCACAGACAGTGCCCCTCACTCCCTGCAGCTGAGACCTGCTCCTAAGCTCTGCTCTTGGTAAGTCACCCAGTGCGTGGAACCCAAAAGGAAAAAGAACCTTCTAGACCAGGCAGCTACTTAGCAGCAGAGCAGAAGCCTGACCTCAGGCCCCTGATTCTCAGCCCTTGTCCTTACGAGGTGGCCCTTTATTAAATGACAGCTGCAAACTGTGTTGGGCAGAGTTGTGCCAAGTCTTCTATAAGTTTTCTGAGTGAGGGAACCAGCTAGAATCCACTCGTGATCACTAGCAAAAGGCTGTGAAGTTTTGTCCAAAACCAATGCCTAATTGGTTTAACACGACTTATACAAAATGGGGCTACTTAGGTTGCCACCTGCCTTAGTCTGCTCAACAGGCTATAACAAAACACTACAGACTGATGGCTTAAACAAGAAACTATTTCTCATATAGTGTGTGTATATCATGCATACATAAACACACTGTGGAATACCACTCAGCCATTAAAAAAGAGTGAAATAATGATTTTCCACAGCCACGTAGATGGAACTGGAGACCATTATTCTAAGTGAAGTAACCCAGGAACAAAATAATGAAATACCACATGTTTTCACTTATAAGTGGGGGCTAAGCAATGGGTATGCATCATCACACAAAGTGACTTAATGCACACTGGGAACTTAGAAGGGAGGGGGTGAAAGGGAGGTGTGGGATGAGAAATTGCCTTTTGGATACAATACACCCTATTCAGTGCTGGGCAAATTAAAGGCCTAGTCTTTTCCACTATGCAATTCATTCATATAACAACAACAAAAAATAATAGCAAAAACCACTTGTGCTCCCTAAATCCACTTAAATAAAAAATGAAAAAGATCATTTATTTCTCATTGTTTTGGAGACCGGAAATCCGTCATAAAAGTGCCAATTAGGATCCTGGCAAGAGCTCTCTTCCTGGCTTGCAGATAGCCACCTTCTCACTGTGTTCTACATGGCAGAGAGTGAGCTCTGGTCTGTTCCTCTTCTTATAAGAACACTTAACCCGATTACGTTCATCCCACCCCCACGAATTTGGGGGGGATCCAAACATTCAGTCCGTAGCACCCTCATATGCCTCTGTGGTGGGATATGAGTTCAGACCTTTTACAGGGCTGGCTATGCCAGAATTGTACAGCTGGAAAGGACCTTAGAGATCTCACACTCTAGGTTTCCCATTTCCTTACAATTAAATCATCACACTGACCATGCAAGAGTCATTTACCCTATGTTTGCTTCAGGGACCAGCATGCAAGATTCTGAGTGCCAGAGGTCCTGGGACAGGCTGGTCACCCTCACACAGCACATGGTCATAAAACATCTGTATTTGGATACAGTGGCCACATTTATTGGTAATTTAGGTCACAATTCATTTTCAGGGACAGCTGTGGCTTATCATTTACATGTAGTTTGAAGGCATTCATTTAGCATACAGCTGCATTTCCCAAATCTGTGACCTTGAGAATACATCCCTGGACTCCTTGTTTGAGAAACTCGTTGTTAAAAGTTGAATGCTATGGCCAAGCTCAGTGGCTCAGTCCTATAATCCCAGCACTCTGGGAGGCGAGGGCAGGAGGATCACTTGAGCCCAGGAGTTTAAGACTTGCCTGAGCAAGAGTGAGACCGTGTCTCTATTAAAAATACAAAATTACCCAGGTGTGGTGGCAGGTGCCTGCAATCTCAGCTATTCAGGAGGCTGATGTAGGAGGATCCGCTTGAACTCAGGAGTTTGAGGCTGCTGTGAGCTAGGCTGACACCACTGTTCTAGCCTGGGCCATAAAGTGAGACTCTGTCTCAAAAAGAAAAACTGGTATTATATGTACCAGTAACCACGTACCAGCAGGGTTCAGTAACATATAAAAATATACACTGAAATCTTTGGCAATACTTGGTTTTCTAGATGATCCTGAATATGCATATTAAATCTTTTTTAAATCACTGTTCAAATAATAATAATAATATAACATTTCTTTTTCCTGCCCTTATGAATTTCTATGGCTGATGCCAAAGAATGAAGAGCCCATGTGACCCAGTTTTTATGTGGACCCCTCAAAAAGCATGAAAAAAGGCCTAATTTCATAACCTGTACCAGCAGTTCTCAAACTTTTTGTTCTCGTTTCTTAAAATTATTGAGAAACTCAAGTGTTTTTGTATATGTGCATCCTATCTATTGCTATTTACTCTGTTAGAAATTAGAAATGAGAATTCAAAAAATTATTTTTATGTATTAATTCCCTTTAAAAACAATAATAAATCCATTGGTTAAGACAAGTAACACTTTTTTATGGCAAAAAAAATGCTGTATTAAAAAAAACTTTCACAGGAAGGGTAGAATTGTTTTACATTTTTGCAAATCTCTTTAATGTCTGGCTTAATAGAAGACAGCTGGGTTCTCAGCGCTGCTTCTGTATTCAGCCAGCGGCAGTATCACACATCATTTGGTCTCTAGAACACTTCACTGTACACTTGAGAGGGAATGAGTGAAAAGGCAGATAATCGCTTAATGTTATTTTGAAAATGCTTTCAACCACGCAGGTGTCCTAAAGGGTCTTGGAGACACAATCCCCAAGATATCTTGAAAGGCATTGACCCACACAGTATCTCTTCAAATGCCTTTCCCTTCCCTCTGTGACTTTCTCCTACCCTGAAAGTGCTGAGGTTCTCACCGGGAGACCACACTTCCACCAAAGACCCCCAACAGCCAGCGGGGCAGCTTGACCCCATGTCCCTCCACCTCACACACCCTCTCCACTGGGCAGATCTACATAGCTTGTTTTTTGAGTGCTTCTATTACCTAGATGGTCACCCACAAAGGGGAGCCTTAGGATTCTGTTTCTACCCCACCTCTCCTGTCCCATCATCCATATCTACCTTTCATTCGGCCGCTCAAAGAGCAGGAAACTGGTGCAAAAGGCAGCTCTTCCTCTTTTTTTCTTTTTTCTTTTTGAGACAGTCTCACTCTGTTGCCCTGGGTATCGTGCCATGGTGTCAAAGCTCACAGCAACCTCAAAAGTCTTAGGTTCAAGCCATCCAGCCTCCTGAGTCGCTGGGACTACAGGTGTGTACCACCATACCGAGCTTGTTTTTCTATTGTTAGTAGAAAAGTAGATGGAGTCTCACTCTTGCTCAGGCAGGTTTCGAACTCCTGAGCTCAAGCAATCCTCCTGCCTCAGGCTTCCAAAGTGCTAGGATTACAAGTGTGAGCCACAGCAACCAGCATCAGTAGCTCTTTCTTTTAAAGAGAGGCGAGCAGAGTAGGAGAAGCTGAGCCAGCAGAGACAGAACCTCTGAGGGGAGAGAAAGGAGGGAAAAATTTAATCAGTTTTCCTCCTGTCAGAAGGCTGCACCCCAGGTGGTTTAAGTACAAATGAAATACCACTTTCTCAAAGCCCTCACCCCTATGCCTGCAGTGGCACCCCGTGTGTGTCCGGTCCTACACTCTCTACGTGGCTTCTCATTCCTCTTGTTGGTCTCCCCACTTTGGCTGGGGCTGTCACACAACAGGGGGCTCCCCTTGTTCCCACTTATCTGGGCCCCCACTTTAGCCCTTGAGTCTCAGATCCACACCTCCCCTTCCATTGCACCTTCCCGAAACACACACACACAGTGCCTGGCCCAGGGTAGGTGTTTGGTAAATGTCCAGTGAATGATGAGGAACATCCCTGGTGAAGGCCTCAGCCTTGGTGTTAACATAGCCATAATGTTTAGTTTTCTTCTTGGTTTTCCAACACAGAATTAAAATTCTTGACCCCTCTGTTCAAAATTACACCGATTGTGCTGTTGGCTTTGCTCCAAACAAAGATAACTTCTCGAAGTGCAAAATTCTGCCTGTCCAGTCTCCTTGCCTTCTTTGAGGCCACACTTGTTAAAAACACCTGCCCCTGCAGGTAGGAGTTGGAGTCAGAACCTGAGACGCAGGAAAACAGAAGCCTTGTAAGAAGCATTTGAGAAACACAGGGAGGGGCGTGAGGGTTAAATCATAGCCCCTCAAACAAGAGAACATTTTCCATACCCCTTTCCCAGGCCCCTCCTCCTTTTTAGAATAAAACCAGACAGCTGGACAAAGTGACCTCAAGAGCAGGGACCCCTGTCCAAGGGAATCCTGATTCTCGTGGATGGGAAGGTTTGTCTCAGAGTAGCACTGAAGAGCCTGCCTGCCCTGTGCAGATGTGAGGGGGTCTGCTGTGCTTTTCTCACATCTGCCTCCCTGGGAGAGCAAGGGGGTGCTTTTTCCCAGGCTGCGTATCTCTCCTGGGAGGGGCGGGTGGAGCAGAGACCCTAGTCCTTCCTTCTCTCGCCTCCTCTTTTACTCTCCCAGTGATGAGGGCCCCTAAATCAGAATCAAACCCGTGTTTGGGTGGTCCCTCTGCCAGTGGGATGTCAGCGCTGTCTCCGCTCCCTGGGGAGCCCTGGGTTCGCCTAACACTATATGTGTTTTTGCTCTATAGGGCAGGAGGCACTTCCAGTCAGGTCTCCTTCGCTGCAGGTCTAAATAAACATAAGTAACCTTGGCATTGGTTTGTTTGTTTATGGCTGGCTTTCACTTTTGGGAGTGCAGTTGAGAGAGATTCCTCCAGCGAGTTCAGGGTTAGGGTTATTCGCAAACTGATTTATTAAACTCAATTTAACTTATTATTAACTTGCAAGTCACTTAAACTCCTTCCCCA
Organism: Perodicticus potto; assembly: GCA_963574655.1. Lineage (NCBI taxonomy): Eukaryota > Metazoa > Chordata > Mammalia > Primates > Lorisidae > Perodicticus > Perodicticus potto. The sequence goes on from CAUYRH010028318.1 coordinate 57,290, forward strand.
CCAACTCTGTGCCTTTTTAAAAACAGCACTGAAAGAATGCTGGACGACTACTGCAGCGGCCTTGTGTCGGGGTCAAGGGCGAGGTGAAGGGAGCGTCACAGGGCGTGGGGCGGCTGCGCGGCCCTGCAAGGCGGGTGCCGGGCCTTCGGCTGTTCACGCGGGAAGGAGCCCTTACCTCAAGGACGTCGGACCACAAGTATTTCTGGAAGAGTGGGAAGTGTCCACGGTGAGCGAGAAGGACTGGCTTTGTGTCCCATCTGAGGATAAAGCAGAGTAAGGAAATGAAGAGAACTGAGAAGGAGGGAGGCAGGGAGGTGGGAGGGGGCGTGGGAGGACCCCGAGGCCCCTGGTGGTGCAGGAGAAAGGGGAGACCCTGCGCGCACTGGAGGAGCTGAGAGCTCCCCGCTGGCGATGGCCGGTCCCGCTCTGCTCCGGCGGGTACAGCGCAGCCCCCATCCTCGCCGGGTGGGCACAGCCACCATCCAACCCCAGTCTGGGCACCCAGGGGGGTCCCCCCACCAGGGCTGCTCAGGGTCCCTGGGTTTGTTAAAACAGTTTGCTGCACTGCCCCCTAGACTTCTAATCAGCCTTGGATGATGGGTCCCATCCAGCTGGAGTGGGGCCTGAGAACGTGCATTTCCGAGCCCCGGTGGAAACTCAGGGTGCAGACCCCAGACCCCACTGGGATAGTGCCTGTGTGGCCAGTGGACTTTGCCTGGGCTCCATCTCATCACCCCGTGCAGGCCCTCACGGCCTCCTCGCCTCTCTCCCGGGATTCAGGAAGAGTGAAGAGGAAAGAGCCCTCCTTCTCCACCTGCACTTGGGCTGGGCCGGAAGCCGATGGAGAACTTCAATCTCACCCCACCCCTGTACCCCGGCAGCGAGCGTTCCTTCATCACCTGTTACACTTTGGAGATTGTTTCTGTTTGTGCAAAATAAAATGTTTGCAGTTGCCCATGACCACTTTATATGGCCTGTATTACATACTGACGATTGAAATCACATATAAGCGCTGGGTATTTTTATCATAGTAAAATACACCTAAAATGAGCCATTTAAAACACTTCAGTGCATACAATTCTATGGTATTTAGTACATTTGCAATGTTGTACAAACAATACCTCTATCTAATTCGAGAACATTTTTAACAATCCTAAGTAAAACTTCGTCACTTATTTAAGCACTTTCTCCCCATTGCCCTTTTCTCCACCCTTGGCAACCATAAATCTGCTTTCTCTCTCTATGAATCTATCTGTTCTGGACGTACTATGTGAAGAGGATTGTGTGACATGGTTTTTGGGTCTGGCTGATTTCATTCAGTATAAAGTTTCCGAGACTCATCCACACTGCGGTGTGTATGGGAGTTCACCCCTTTGCACGGCTGAATAATATTCCATCCTTTGGACAGACTCATTGTTGCTCTTTGTGAGCCTGTGCCTGGCCCTGGCCTACTCTCCTGCCTTCCTATCTTCTGACTTTCCTTCTCTTCTCTTCCCTGCTCTATTCACAGCACCTAAGAGAATACCTAAGATGTAGCTGGTGCTCCTAATTATTTGTAGCCTGACTGGTTGGCTTTTTTCCTTTCTTTCCCACCTTCGTTGTTTGGCTCGCATTCAATGTGTGTTAAGCAAAAAGTAACCACTGTCCAGTGTCAGGGGCAGGTGTGGGCTGGCTCCATTCAGGCCCTTCTCCCAATGAGCTAACAGTGCAGGGTGACAGGAGGTGGGGGCATTTTCATTTTCAAAGCCCCAGCTTCTTTCCCTTGGGCTCATAGGTCTTCAGAGGCCCAACTAGAAGGCTAGGAGTAAGAGAGCTATCCACGCAGGGAAAGGGGGTTCCAGATCCCGCTAAGCGGAAGGCATACAGGGCCGCCTACGGCGCATGCTACCATCAGTTGAGTCATCCCGGCTGCCTTAAGGCCTTCCCTCCCTCCTGCCAGCCTCTTGGGCCGTTAGTGCCTCTCAGTACCCTGGAGCTTCTTTTCAGGTCTTGGGCCGATGGAAATCTATTCTCATTCATGCTGTTTCTCTCACATGTCTTGTCTATGCCCAAGGCCAGGACGCTGCCTACTGACTGACCATGTCCATCCCCAAGGAAGAGAGCATAGAACAGCCTCTGTCTGAAGGGCGATTTGTGCATGCTCCCCAAATATTGACCTGATTCAAGGGTCTTTTGTGGGTAATGTTCTGGAAGTATGTGGTGACTAGGATCAAGCCCCTATCCCTCAGGACCCATGTGAACTGAGCCGTGTATCCCTCATACGCCCAGTCTGTTCGGCTTTTCCATTACCACAACTGGAGGATCAGCTTTCCGGCCACCTCACTATTTGATTCTGATCCCTGAATTATTAGACACATTTTCTCGAGAGGTTACAGACAGCTATAGGCTCCCAGCTTCAGCAAATTATTTTCAGACTTATCTCAAGGGACATGACATCAGTATGTGTAGCACAGAAGTGTTTGAAATCCACTTTGCAAAATAATGTGAAATCTATTTTGGCAAAAAAGACCGAACAGAAGAAATACCTCTCTTAAAAAAGCAATATGCAGGGTGGTGCCTGTGGCTCAGTGAGTAGGGCACCGGCCCCATATACCAAGGGGAGCGGGATCTAACCCAGCCTGGGCAAACTGCAACAAAAAAGAAAGAAAGCTAGGCATTGTGGCAGGCACCTGTAGTCCCAACTACTTAGGAGGCTGAGGCAAGAGAATCGCCTAAGCCCAGGAGCTGGAGGTTGCTGTGAGCTGTGACGCCATAGCACTCTATCAAGGACAGCAAAATGAGACTCTGTCTCTAAAAAAAAAAAAAAACAAGCAATAAGCATTTTCATTTTGCCACTTAGGGATGCATGAGAAAGGTTCTCAAAAATATTTTCCCCAAAGCATACAATATGCCTGGCTTCAGAGATGGCTCTTTGATTTGCCAATAAAAAGTGATCACAGTGGCCTATTAATTTACAGAGACTAATTTAAGCCTGGGGATACAGTCTAGCATTTTGCAGATAGTTACCAACAGCTGCAAAAAGCCCCGTGAATCCTGGGCCTAAGTAGAGTCATAAAAAAAAAAAAATTACAGCAATAGAATCTGCAAGGATTAAGGAGCAGCAATGAAAAAACACAGGCAGACTAATTCTGGCTATTAAAAATGCATCATGTGGGTGATGGGCCTTCCTGGATTTAACTTCAACCCAGGAATTCATTGTGAGCATCTATTACATGCCAAAGATGTATTTGGACCAAGAAATGCAAAGCAACCATGATAAACTCAGTTACAAAAAAAGCACCTCCCTTTTAGAAGAATAGCTGAAGGAACAATTAACCTTCACCAGGGATAGGGAAAGCTCCTTGGAAGAAACGTCATATGTAACATTTGGACATTAAGGCAGGGGAAGAAGAAGACAGGAATCCGAGACAATTAGTTGCTTTCTATCTTGGCTATCTGAGCACGTGAGGCTGAAACTAACCAAGACCCCAAAGTCCTGCTTGGGAAGGAGTCAGAGGTGGTACGGTACCTCTTTAAGTTGACCACCCAAGGGTCTGTAGCAAACTGCTCAACCTACTGAGGTGGTCAACATAAGGAACAAGGCCTGCTGTACTGATATGTCCATGGGGTACATGTCCGGTCTATGAAAATTAGGTCGACTTAAGGAGATGGCAATGTAGGGATGTAGTCAGCTATGGAGGTTCTTCTATTTTTGGACACCTGACATTTGAGGTACCTGCAGAATTTTTACCTTGCTCTTGGAGAATACGGCAACAGTGACAATATATTTTACTTTTTCAGTTTTGTTTAATATTTTTTTAAGATTACAAACTCATACTCCATGCTACGTCCTTGCAAAGACCGACTGATAATCTTTTATAGCCTTTGAAGTTCCCCTTAAATTATTCTTAGCTATTTGGATTTGTATGACTTTGGAGATCTCCTTTGTCTTCTTATCCCATGCCAAGGGAACCCAGATAATTCCTGGTCACAGCTGCAGCTCCATAGTGGTAAGTGATCTCTTGGAAAACAGCCATGAAGTTGCTGAAATTATCCTTTTAAAATTTTTATTTCATTTTATGATATAAAATACTTTAGCTTTGTTCTTGTGGCTAGATCTCAATTCCTGTCATTTTCTAACCATGCTGTACTATCAAGGAGCTTCATGCATTTCTAAACAAAATTAGTCTATTTTCCAGAGCCTTTCTTTTCCCAGGGAATTCAGCTTTGTAAATATCAGTTACATTAGCAGAAAAATCAAAAATGAACTAACTACTGCATCTTCTTGAAATACATTCTTGAAAATTACTCAATCTTTTGATTTTCCGGTAAGGTCATTTTTTTCTTAGTTTACCATTATTTATTACTAGACAATTGATTTTTCTTCAAATTACCCAACTTCCAGAACATAGACAAGGATATAGTATGAGTCCCTATCTTTTAAGAAACCATTTTCAAAAATATACAATTATTTAAGCCTGATACCAGGATCACAAATTACATTCTAAAAGGTTACTATATGTAAATATAGAACTTGCAAGTAGCAAAAATTCATCCGATAGTAAATAAAACAATCAATCAGTCAATTAAGGGCAAAGTGAGGAAATATTTGCAAAGTATCTGACTGAAATGGTAAATAGCTAAATTACAATCCTTACTAGAAGAAGGGCTCTTGTACATCCATAAGAGAGAACCAAGTACCCCTAGAAGAACAAGTATAGAGTCAATTCACAAAAGTAATTCAAAAAGCCATGAAACTTTAAAAGGAAATCCCAACTCTAATAGTCAAAGAAATAAAAACTAAAATAGAAATGAGAATAATCCATTGATTAGATTCACAGCAATTTTTTAAAAATTGGTTCATAAAAACAAACCACAAACACCTACTGTTGACTGGGGTATGGACAAATGGGCAGGCATTTGAAAACACTGTGCATGGCAGGAAAAATAGGAATAACCTTTCCACAGAGCAATTTGATGGTATCTATTAAAATTTTAAATGTGCATGATTTTTAACCCAACTATTCCATTTCTAGCAAAATCTACTAAGAAAATAATCACCCACTTCTGTAGAAAAATGTGCAGAATTTTATTCATTGGTCTCTTCTATACAAGGCAAGGAAGGAATGAGATTTGCCATTTAATAACAAAACTATGTTGTCTTTTTTTTTTTTTTTTTTTTTTTTTT
>CAUYRH010028322.1:0-17910 GCA_963574655.1 Perodicticus potto
CAGCAACCTCCAATTCCTGGGCTCAAGCGAGTCTCTTGCCTCCGCCTCCCAAGTAGCTGGGACTATAGGCGCCCGCCACAACGCCCGGCCATTTTTTGGTTGCAGCCGTCATTGTTGTTTGGCGGGCCCGGGCTGGATTCGAACCTGCCAGCTCAAGTGTACGTGGCTGGCGCCTTAGCCCATTGAGCCACAGGTGCCGACCCGCCAGCCCCGTTTCTTATCTGAATCGATTATTACCAGAATGATTACAAAATTATGATTTTCTGAATTTACCATTTCCTCTACATTAGTTATCATTCTACTGTGAAGAAGACCTTTTTCTTCCCTACAGTTTATTATCATTATGTACTCATAGATTCTTATATTATTCAGTGGGTTATAATTCATTACTGTGTATTTGTATGTATATATATAAATGTAATATACTTTGTTGTAAGCATATTATTTATTTGATGTTCAGAATGTCCCAAAGCCAGACAGACTGGCTCTTATGTTTCGTTTTGTTTTTTTAATGAGACACTGTCTAATTTTGTTGCATCAGTAGAGTGCTGTAGCAACATGGCTCACAGCAACCTCAAACTCTTGGGCTCCATTGATTCTCAATTCTTGATTCTCTTTCTACTTAGCCTCCTGAGTAGCTGGGACTACAGGCGCCTGCCACAACACCTGGCTATTTTTAGAGACAGGGTCTTGCTCTTGCTCAGGCTGGTTTCAAACTTGTGAGCCCAAGCAATCTGCCCGCCACCACACCCAGCCTTTTGTGTCCTTTTTTTTTTTTTTTTTTTTTTTGACACAGTCTCATTTTATTGCCCTCGGTAGAGTGCCGTGGCGTCACACGGCCCACAGCAACCTCCAAATACTGGGCTTACGCGATTCTCTTGCCTCAACCTCCCAAGTAGCTAGGACCACAGGTGCCTGTCACAACATCCAGCTATTTTTTTGCAGTTCAGCCAGGGCCAGGTTTGAACCTGCCATCCTCTGTATATGGGGCCGGCACCCTACTCACTTAGCCACAAGCACTACCTTTTTTTTTTTTTTTTTTAGACAGAGTCTTATTATGTCACCCTCAGTAGAGTGCCATGGTGTCACAGCTCACAGCAACCTCTAACTCTTGGGCTTAAGCAATGCTCGTGCCTCAGCCTCCCAAGTAACTGGGACTATGGGCGCCCGCCACAACACCTGGCTATTTTTGTTGTTGTTATTGTTGTTGTTGTAGTTGTCATTGTTGTTTTGGCAGGACCAGGCTGGGTTTGAACCCGCCAGCCACAATGTATGTAGCTGGTGCCCTAGCTGCTAAGCTGTAAGCACTGAGCCTCTCTTGTGTCTTTTTGATATGACCCTGTCATGTTTGAGCACTTCCTGATTTTCTGCTGTAAGTTGTTGCCAATTCATCTTTTCTTTCCCTGGAATCATTTCTTCAGGGGATCCTCTTCTTTTAGGGCAGACACTTGTATTTAGAAGTCAAGATCTAAGTGCTATATGTGCATATTACTCCTAGGGGGTTATTGCTTCTAGGCCTTTTCAGTGGACAGATCTAGGGGGGAAATAACAATTTCATGTGGTTCAGCCCAATATTTATTTATTTAAAAAATCATAAGTTGGCTCGGCGCCTGTGGCTCAACGGGCTAAGGCACCAGCCACGTACACCTGAGCTTGTGGGTTCAAATCCAGCCCAGCCCACCAAACAACGTCAGCTGCAACCAAAAAATGGCCGGGTGTTGTGGCGGGCGCCTGTAGTCCCAGCTACTTGGGAGGCAGAGGCAGGAGACTCGCTTGAACCCAGGAATTGGAGGTTGCTGTGAGCTGTGATGCCATAGCACTCTATCCAAGGTGACAGCTTGAGGCTCTGTCTCAAAAAAAAAAAAAGAAAAAAATCATAAGTTCAAGCCTAAGCAAGAGCAAGACCCTGTTTCTACTAGAGCAACTAGCCAGCTGTTGTGGCAGGCATCTACAGTCCTAACTACTTAGGAGGCTGAGGCAATGGGATCACTTGAATCCAAGAGTTTAAGGTTGGTAGGAGCTATGACGCCATGGTGACATAGTGAGACTCTGTCTCAAAAAACAAAAATTAAAAAAAAATCATGAGTTTATACTAATATCTTTTAATTTTGATCCAGAGCCACAGAATTTTTGTCTTTTCCCATATAATGGCTGTCTACTTTCTCCACAAACAGAACCCTGGCACCCAACAACATCATTCCTCTAGTACTCAGAATTGCTATACAAAAAGTCATCTGCTAAGTATAGCTTATGATTTCTTTGTAGTTCTTTTCATTTTTAGACTTAAGAGTTTTTTAGACATATTTAGAAGTTACTTACATTAGTTCTTTTGTTGTTATTTCTTCTCCAGAGGTGGTTATATGTACTGTTCATTTAGAAGAGTTTTATTTTCTTGCTTTTTCTTTTTTTTTTGAAACAGAGTCTCACTTTATTGCCCTCAGTAGAGTGCTGTGACGTCACAGCTCACAGCAACTTCCAACTCCTGGGCTTATGCAATTCTCTTGCCACAGCCTCGCAAGTAGCTGAGACTACAGCCACCTGCCACAACGCCTGGCTATATACTCTTGCTTCTTTTGACATTCAGTTTTAGGGTCTCTCCCATCCTTGTTGATGTTAATTTCTTTTTCAAAAAAAACATTAACTTGATGTCAGAAGTCAAAACTCTACTAAAAGGTATGCACAGAGAAATAGTTAACTTTTTTTTTTTAATGTTTTCTTTTTTCTTGCTTTTTTTTTTTTTTTTTGGCCAGGGCTAGGTTTGAACCCGCCACCTCCAGCATATGAGGCTGGCACCCTTCTCCTTTGAGCCACAGGCGCCGCCCCCAGAAATAGTTATCTTTAAAAAGCCTTTCTAGAGCCAGGCTAAGTCCTAAGAATTATAAGCTCTAGTCTTAAGGTTTGCTGCAAAAACATGATGATGAGGATTGATATTCCTTGGCAACTGGCTGTAGCTGGCACAGTAACATCTTTGCCTCCTTTTTTTCAGTTGCAGAAGCAGAACAACAGAATATGACTTGGTTGGAGGTGATCCGCTCAACTGTCATTTTGGCTCTATCCTGCAAACTACAGGGCTACAGTATAGGGATTTCATTCACATAAGCTTTCATGACAAGGTATGGTATAAGACAGCAGTTCTTAACTTTTCTTGGGTCTTGGAGCCCTTAGGGATTCTAGTGGAAGTTACAGGTTATTCTTCATACAATTCATAGACACACACGCTCTCAAATCCTGTGTACTATTTTAAGGGATTCATAGAACCCCTTGAAAGCCCACATAGGTCCGTTGGTTCAGTTTCAAGACCCAGGTTTAACATTAGTTAAAGAGGTCTTCATCAGAGATACCATATTGTGTATCTTACGCGCATTTTTTATTTAAGAGCTATGAGTTCCTTCAGAATTCATTCTATGTGAGTTTTAAGGGTTAAAAATCCTTATTCTGGGTCTCAACCATCAACAACAGTGTAATGCAATGGGTCTCACACCTGCTAGTTATCAGAGTGATAATTAGTTTTCATGGTGAATCTACAAAAGCCAGTTCTGTCCAGCTTCAGGATCCATGTGTCAGCATTGCTTACTAGTTCTCCAGATGGATCTTATGTGCACCAAAATTGAAAACCCACTAATATAATATAGTGGTTCTTAAACTTTGCTGCCTAATAGAATCTCTTGAGAGCTTTTCTTTTTTTTTTTTTGAGACAGAGCCTCAAGCTGTCACCCTCGGTAGAGTGCTGTGGCATCACAGCTCACAGCAACCTCCAACTCCTGGGCTCAAGTGATTCTCCTGCCTCCACCTCCCAAGCAGCTGGGACTACAGGTGCCCACCACAACGCCTGGCTATTTTTTGGTTGCAGCTGACATTGTTTGGCAGGCCAGGCTGGATTCGAACCTGCCAGCTCAGGTGTATATGGCTGGCACCTTAGCCGCTTGAGACCTCTTGGGAGCTTTTAAAACTTCTAAAGTCAGAAGGAGGCGGGGCCGGTGGGGGGGTGTCTTGGTGTATGCCACACCTTTTTGGGGCAAGACCCATTGTAAGAGGGTCTTTACCTAACAAATGCAATCATTACAACCCAGTTTCTTATACCTTCAATGAATCCCCAACAATAAATTAAAAAAAAAAAAAAAAACTAATAAAGTCAGGCCACACCTTGGACCTTGGATCATTTAATCAGAATTGTGGATGGAACCCCAGCTTAGCATTTTTTAAGCCTCCCAGTGGTTCCAGAGTATAGTTGACTTTGGGAGCCACTACTCTCTGTCCTAGTAGTTCTTAAAATATTGTATTTTAGAATCACCTGGAGAGTTTCTAAAAATCTTGATGTCTAAAACATCCTGATGCCAGGCACAGTGGTTCATACTTTTCATCCTAGCACTTTTGGAGGCTAAGGACAGAAGGATTGCTTGAGGCCAGGAGTTCTGTATCAGTCAAGTTGACATAGTGAAACTCCATCTTTTTTCTTTTTGTAAGACAGTCTCACTTTGTTACCCTCAGTAGAGTGCTGGAGCGTCACAGCTCACAACTTAGGCTTAAGCTCCAACTCTTGGGCTTAAGTGATTCTCTTGCCTCAGCCTCACGAGTAGCTGGGACTACAGGTGCCTGCCACAATGCCCAGCTATTTTTTGTTGCAATTCTCATTGCTGTTTTAGCTGGCCAGGGCCGAGTTCAAACCTGACACCCTTGGTATATGGGGCCGGTGGCCTACCCACTGAGCCACAGGTGCCTCCATGAGACCTCATCTTTAAAAAAAAAGGAAAAAAAAAATATTAGCCAGGTATGGTGGTGTGCTTCTGTTGTCCTAGCTACTTGGGAGGCAGAGGCAGGAGGATTGCTTAAGCCCAGGAGTTTAAGGCTATAGTGAGTTATAATGATGCCATTGCACTCCAGCCTGGGCAATAAGAGAGAGAGGCTATCTTGAAAGAAAGAAAGGTGGCTGGACTTGGTGACTCACGCCTATAATCTTACCACTCTGGTAGGTTGAGGCAGGTGGATTGCCTGAACTCAATGGTTTGAGATCAGCCTGAGTCAGAGCAAGATCTCATCTAAAAAATAGCCAGGCGTTGTGGCAGGCACCTAAAGTCCCAGCTACTTGGGAAGCTGAGGCAAGAGAATCATTTGAGCACAAGAGTTTGAGGTTGGTGTGAGCTGTGACACCACAGCCCTCTACTGAGGGTGACAAAGTGAGACTCTGTCTCAAAAAACAAACAAAAAAAGAAAACAAAGATAGTTTTTCACATGTAGTAGTATATTTTATGAAAGCCTTTTATTTACAGATTATCAAGGTAGTCCCATGATATAGTAAGGGTAAATAGAGAGAGGTAAATCCATATATTCCCTTCCTTCTGTGTTACAGGACTCAGCTTATCACTATAGTGATAAGCTGCTGTGTTATTAGAGATACTGAAATAGTCTGACTTTGTATTGCTAGATCCATGTTTTGTTATTTATACCTCATGCTCATTTCTTTCCCCTTCAGGTATATGAGCTGCCATTTTTAGTGGCTCTGGATCATAGGAAAGAGTCTGTTGTGGTAGCCGTGAGAGGGACCATGTCTCTGCAGGTAATGCTGGAGCCTAAATATCAGACCTGGGAACCAGGGTCAGGAGCCAGGAGCCCAAGTTAGCAAGCTGCAAACACTCAAAACAGACGAAACATTCTTTTTTTTTTTTTCTGAGTTAATATGAAGCTTACATTATTTGGATTTGTATGGTAAAGTCCAAGATCCGAATCGTGGTTGAGTCCTTCACCTAGGAGGTATGCCATATACCCCTACATTGTACGTGATAGGTGGGAACTTACCCAGCCCCCTCCGACTCCCCTCTTCCCCATTTGTGAATTTGTGTTTTTCTCTTCTGTGGGCCTGTAATTGTTGATCCACTTGTTTCAAATTAGTACTGAGTACATGGGATGCTTCCTTTTGCATTCTTGAGATACTTTACTTAGGAGAGTGTTCTCCAAATCTGTCCAGGTAAATACAAAAGATGCAAAGTCTCCATCTTATTTTTATGGCTAAATACTATTCCATGGTACCACAGTTTATTAGTCCGTTCATGGGTTGATGGGCACTTACGTTGTTTTAACCATCTTTGCAATTGTGAATTGAGCTGCTATAAACATTCGAGAGAAAAACATTCTTAAGTAATAGCATTAGACAAAGAGAAAAACACCAAGGAAAGAAAATGAGGTGAGTCTAGGGTTGTGAAATAACTCCCTTTGCAAAAAAGGAATAGAGTATTTTCCTTTTAACTGAGAACTGTCAGAAACAGATGCTACAGGCTTGGCTCCCAGTCCAAGAAGCTCTGAGAGGGGTACCTGCTTGGCTCCCTCCTGCCTGATTCCCCTGGATGTACCCAAGCAGGTCTCACACTCAGGTGACCCTCTAATTTCCTGCACCCAGAGCCAGAAGGGTCAGGAAGTTAAGTCTCACTGCTGAAAGTCACAGCACTGTTTACCAGCTCCACTGCAAGTTCCTATTCCAGGTCCTCACCGGCCCCAAGTGGGTGCCAGTCTCAACCCCTGCCCCTGGGTTCAGTGAGAGCCTCCATTTATCCATCCCTGGCCTGGGGACCCTCTTCTGTCTTCCTCATTCCTGACTTCTGTGCTCCTCAGAGATACCAGATGACTTTTTCCCTGTTTAGTTTGTTTGTTTTGTTTTGTTTTGAGACAGAGTCTCACTTTGTTGCCCTTGGTAGAGTGCCGTGACATCATAGCTCACAGCAACCTCAAACTCCTGGGCTCAAACAATTCTCTTGCCTCAGCCTCCCAAGTAGCTGGGACTACAGGCACCTGCCACAATGCCCTGGCTATGTTTAGAGACAAGGTCTTGATCTGGCTCAGGCTATCTCAAACCTGTGAGCTCAGGCAATCCACCCACCTTGGCCTGCCAGAGTGCTAGGATTACAGACCTGAGCCACCTCACCTGGTCGACTTTTTCCCTGTTGAAACTTTCTTCCCTTCATGTTCAGTTTCTTCTTCTTCTTCTTCTTCTTTTTTTTTTTTTTTTTAGACAAGTTCTCACTCTGTTGCCAGGCTAGAGTGCCCTGGCATCAGCCTGGCTCACAGCAACCTTACACTCCTAGTCTCAAGCCCCATCCTCCTGCCTTAACCTCCCAAGTAGCTGGGACTACAGGTGCCTACCACCATGCCCAGCTAGTTTTTCTATTTTTAGTAGAGATGGTGTCTCTCTCTTGCTCAGCCTGATCTTGACCTCATGAGCTCAAGCAGTCTCCCCACCTCTGCTTCCCAGAGTGCTAAGATTACAGGCATGGGTCACTGCACTCAGCCTTCAGTTTCTTCTTGGCCACTCTGCAATCTCACTTCTTGGTTCTTGTCTGCTGACCCAGAAAATGTAATGAGATTCCAGAGCTTGTGCCCTCATGCCTCTTCTGCTTCTTACCAGTTCTGGGGCAGCCTCCCTTTTCCAGGGCCAGGTAATCTGAACCTTTGAGAGATACCTGGGTCTCCCTGGAGGCACCAGAGAAACCAGACCCTTGGCCTCCCAGGTCTGCTCTTCTGGGCCTCCTGCTCTTCTTCATCTGCCAGTGTCCCTGGTTGCCCATTGAGATACAGTGGTTGTCTTTGGTTTCCCTGCTCACTTACTGCCCAGTCCATTGCTTGTGACATTCCTATCCCTGCCCTAGTTGCTGCATCATCTCCTGTCTTTCCTGTGCCATGGCCCCCTATCTTCAGTCCTCTTACCTGCACCCTGAAATAGTTTTCTGTCCCGATCTCTGTCTAGTCTTTTTTTTTTGAGACAGAGTTTCACTATGTCACCCTTGGTTGAGTGCCGTGGCAACATAGCTCACACCAACCTCCAACTCTTGGGCTGAAGTGATTCTCTTGTTTCAGCCTCCCAAATAGCTGGGACTACAGGCACCCGCCACAACGCCCGGCTGTTTTCTGTTGCAGTTGTCATTGTTGTTTAGCTGGCCCAGGCTGTGTTCAAACCTGCCAGCCTCGGTGTATGAGGCTGGTGCTGTAACCACTGTGCTATGGGCACCGAGCCTCTGTCTAGTCTTTCATGCCCCCATTCAGAGGGCTGTTTAAAACTGTCCTTAGAGTTTTTTCTTTCTAGAACACGAGTTGGTTATTATCATCTTTCTCAGAAACCTCCAGTGTCTCCTCACTGCTTTTAATATAAAGTTCATGTTCTTATCACTGCTTTATTACTTGACCCAGGCAACTTTTCTAGTTCCCACTTCATACACTGTGTACCACATGCTGGTGGTTCACAACCCATCTAAACCAGCTGTGGAGCTTTATTATATAGTATAGGTATAGAACCCCAGTTCCTGCTGGTTGCTTGGGCCAGGCTTCTGCCCTGGGTCTTGTTGCCCTCTCAGTGAGGATGTGTGGGAAGCTGCCTCTCTTCTCTGCTCCTGAATCAGGTTTTTCTTTCATGTCCTGGCTCAGGCACCACCACCACCACCACCGCCCCCTCCAGGGAGCCACCCCACCAGTTGACTCCTTGCTGCAGCACTAGTTGAGGGGCCTCTTGCCTCTTAATGTTCCAATGAGCTGTTTAGTGTGGGCCCCTGAGACAAGAACAATGCTTTGTTCAAAACTCTGGTATAGTTCTATGCTTCATAGGTCTTTAAAGTATAAGCATGCGATGGCATAAGGGAGAGGGTATGTGTTAGGTGCCTCCCTGTCTTCCCCCCACCATTCATGCCTGGCCCAGACCTGGTCATGCCATGCCTGGGTCCCTCAGGAGCACCTTGCCTACTGCCTTGGGTTTCCCTCCCAAGTCTAGGCGTCCAGGTTCAGTTCTGTTTTACCAGGAGACTGGGACATCCTGTTGTCCCTTAGAGGGAGTATGGTGCCTACAGGAACCCACCCTGTGCCTTCTCAGCCTGACTGCTTTTTCTATCAATGCCATTTTTCACAGGACATCCTTACTGATCTGTCAGCAGAGAGCGAAGTACTCGACATACAGTGTGAGGTGCAAGACTGTTGGGCACACAAGGTATAAGCCCTGGGGTTTGTGAATCTTTCCTGTTAATGTTAATTGTAATAAATAGTTACTATGTACTGTGCTGTGTGAAGTAAGAGCTTTCTTTTCTTATCCTGTTGATTCTCACTACAGCCCTGTGAGCTTAGGGGTTTTGTTTGTTGTAAACGAGAGGTGCCAGTTCAAAGAAATTGAATGAGTTGCCTGAAACTGTATGGTTACTGGAATAAGTGGCAGATTGGACATGTGAACCTAGATCTATGGCTTTTCTTTCCTTTTAAAGTAAAACATTCCTCCAGTACAAAAAAACTTTAGGGTATCATAGTATAGAGCAGTATAAGGTAAAAAATAAGCCTTTACCTCAGGAGGCAGCAGACTGTCCATGGGTTGTTCTCTAGGCAGCTGTAGCCAGGCCCAGGTTCTCAGGTTCACTCTTCCTGTGCTGTGGTGTCAGGAGCACAGGCTTCTGAAGGAATAGAAACCCGCCTGCCCAGAATTAGAGTTGCAGATATAAAAAAATTTTTTTTAATTGTGGTAAATATACATAATAACCATTCTAACCATTTGTAGGTTTACGATTTAGTGACATTAAATGCATTCATAGCACTCTGTAGTCATCACCACTATCTATACTCAAAATTTTTTTATCATCCCTAACATAAGCTCTGTACCTGTTAAACACTCACTTCCCCTCCTCCCATCCTCAGCCCCTGGTAGCCTCTATTCTGCTTTCTAGTTCTGTGAATTTGCTTGTTTTGGAAACCTCATATAAGTAGAATCATACAGAATTTATCGATTTATGACTGGCTTATTTCACTGAGCAGAATGTCATCAGGTTCATCCATGGTAGCATATGTCAAAATTTTATTTCTTTTTAATGTTGAATAAATACTACTGCATTATATGAATATATCATACTTTATCCATTGGACACCTGAGTTTTATTTACTTTTTTTTTTTTTTTGAGACAGAGTCTCACTTTTGTTGCCCTTGGTAGAGTGCTGTGATATTATAGCTCACAGCAACCTCAAACTCCTGGGCTCAAGCGATTCTCCTGCCTCAGCCTCCCAAGTAGCTTAAATTATAGGCACCCACCATAACACCTGGCTATTTTTTTTGTTGTTGTTGCAGTTGTCATTGTTGTTTAGCTGGCTGGGACCAGGGTTGAACCCACCAGCCTCAGTGTATGTGGCCAGCGCCATAATCACCGTGCTACGGGCCCCGAGCCAAGTTTTGTTTACCTTTTAGCTGTCGTGAATATTGCCACCATGAATGTTGATCTATAAATACCGGTTTGAATTTGTCCTTTCAGTTCTTTGGGTAAATATCTGGAAGTGGAGCTTGTGGGTTGTGTTGTGGTTCTGAGTTTCACTTTCTGAGGGCCCATTGAGCTTTTCCACAACAGCTCCACCAATGTTCCATTCCCACCAGTAAAGCACAAGGGTTCTAGTTTCTCCACATTCTTGTCAACACATATTATTTTCGTTTTTTTTTTTTTTTTGTTATAGCCATCATAGTAGATGTCAAGAAATAAGGTCTTTTTTTTTTTTTTTTTGAGACAGAGTCTCACTCTTGTTGCCCTTAGTAGTGCTGTGACATCATAGCTCACAGCAACCTCAAACTCTTGGGCTCAAGCAATTCTCTTGCCTTAGTCTCCTGAGTAGCTGGGACTACAGGCATCTGCCACAATGCCAGGCTATTTTTTACAGACAGGGTCTCACTCTTGCTCAGGCTGGTCTCAAACTCCTGAGTTCAGGCGACACACCTGCCTTGGCCTCCCAGAGTGCTAAGATTACAGGCATGAGCCACAGCACCCGGCCCGAGAAGTAAGGTCTTACTGTGATTTTGATTTGCATTTCCCTGGTGACTAATGTCATGGCAGGGCAGAGTTTCCAGCATTTAGGAGAGAATCTGAAATGATTCACTCCCAAAGGTTACAGTGGCTCCTTCTAGGGAAGAGGCACCAAAGCATCAGGGATAGAAGGCAATGGACTTGGACCCTGCATTGTGCATTTAATGTGGGTTTTGGGGGGGTTTTTTTGAGACAGATTCTCCCTATGTCACCCTTGGTAGAGTGCTGTGGCATCACAGCTCATAGTAACCTCCAACTCTTGGGCTTAAGTGAGTCTCTTGCCTCAACCTCCCAAGTAGCTGGGAGTACAGGCACCCGCCACAATGCCCGGCTATGTTTTTGTTGCAGTGCTCATTGTTTGGCAGGCCTGGGCTGGATTTGAACCTGCCAGCTCCAATGTATGTGGCTGGCACTATAGCTGCTGAGCTACAAGTGCCAAGCCTAAATGAATTTTTATAACCAAAATACGTGCTACTTCTGTAGCAATCATTTTTTAAATAAAATGTCTAATTTTTATTTTAAAAAAAGGTAGTAAGTAAGAGTGTAGCTGCAGGTGACTGCCCTGCAGCATTCTCTAGACGGTTTGTAGGGAGGTAAAGCCAGGATGAAGCCTTTGTTATGCCTTGAGTCTGAAGCTTGACAGTCCTATGAATGGGGAATTTTTTTCTTTAACCTTTAGCTTTCTTTTGTGCCTCAAATCACAGAATACTCTAGTTTAACAACTATTATTGGATGTGTATGAAGAAAAATAAAAATATTAAACCTTATTTTAAAGACACTTCAAGAAGCCAGCCCCAGATATCTTCAGAGTCCAGTGGGCTTAAGGCCTGGGCTGTTGCCTGTCAGAGAAAGGTTTTATGTGACCACAGGCTGAGGCTCTGGGGGCCTGACTGGAAGCTGAGTTCCCACTGCACGATATTTTGTGTGTGTTCAGTAACAGCCGCTTCCCAGGCCTGTTCTCTGTTCTTGGCTTCACTTGTGCTAAACGTGCCAAAGCCGCATTTTGGCTTTGATGCTCTTCATGGTAATTGGAGTCCAACCTATGAAGCTAAAAATGATCTTGGTATTTGTTTAGTGCCTGTGCTCACCAGCAGCAGTTGTAGTCCAAATTCTGTTTGGCTCTGCTTGTCCAGGGCCAGCCACTTAGTAGGTGCCTAATAAGTGCTGACTGGAGTTGACTGCATTGTACAGTTGCAGAAGAGTAGAAGAGAATCTAATGATTTATTAAGTGCTGTCATAATGTACACAGACTGTCAAAGCATTCTTTTTGATTTATCTTGTATGATGCCAGGTTCAGCATTCTTCTTGCAGAATTTTTAAATCTTAGGAATTTGCAGTTGCTTTAGAGATGATCTAAAACAGTCTCCTATCTTATACAAGATTACCTATACCTCATCCTGTTAGAATATAACCTGCCCTGGACAGTAGCCAGGTCTTCTTGCCTCAGGGCCTAGCAGAGGAGCTGCCACGAGTAGGCACTGTGAAAATGCTTGTCATTGACAGGGTTGTCTCTCCTCTGTTGGAACTGCTTAATTTTCCAGAAGCCTGTTTATGAGAACACATGCATATATTAAAAGGTTTTAAATTTTTTATCTAATTTTTGAAGTCAGACCCAAACCTGACCTTCGTAGAACTCATTTGTGTTAAGTGTTTAGTTAGTTTAAATGTTTTTGTTATGTTAAGTGTTACTTAGTTTAAGTGTTTATTGGCCACAGCCTTAATGGCAAGCTCTCTGTAAGATGCCAGGAACATGATGGTGAGTAGTGGGCACGACTGCTGACTTCATGATGCCATCCATGTCCTTTTAAGGAAAAATAAGAGAATCAAATCAGCATACATACAGTGTAATCCTGTCTTCTGAGTGTAATTGAATCTTCCCTGTCCAAGGCTTAATAGCCACTTTCTTTATGTTTTTAGGGGATTTCTCAGGCTGCCAGATATGTTTACCGACGCCTTATCAATGATGGGATTTTGAGCCAAGCCTTCAGCATAGCTCCTGTGAGATTTTACTGAATTTTTATTTTCTTTTCCTATCATGAGCCATTTGATATTTCTAACCTTGACCTCATTCTGCTTTTTGTCCTCTAGGAATACCAGCTTGTAATCGTGGGGCACAGCCTGGGGGGTGGAGCTGCCGCCCTGTTAGCCATCATGCTCAGAGCCTCATACCCGCAAGTCAGAGGCTATGCCTTCTCCCCACCCCGGGGATTGTTAAGGTAATTCTTTGTTTTCCTTTATCTAACAAATTGCTACCTAGAAATCAGATGGTCAAGACTCATCTTTTATTCATAATTGAATTACAATTTCTCATCTTCAGAAGAGGTTTGTATTTTGAAGCTCTGTTTCCTTGAAGAAAGACTCAATAGCCTTTCTTAGATCTGTCTGACCATAGCTTTGATTTCCTAAGTGATATAATTCTAAGATTCTTTTTTAAAATAGACTTTATCTTTTAGAGCAGTTCAGAGCAAAATTGAGCAGAAGGTACAAAGTTCCTATGTGCCTGCCTCCGGCTCCCTCATGCACAGCCTCCCTCACTATGGCATCCCCTTCATAGTGGTACCTTTGTTACAGTCAGAGAACTTACACTGACACATCATTCCCAGAGTCCAAAGTTTACAGTAGGGTTCTCTCCTGGTGGTGTGTACTCTGTAGGTTTGGACAGATGGATAATGACATTTTTGACTTTGAAAAGTAAGGGTTTTTTTTGCTGATTGGACTGTGCTATGTAACCTTTTGCTCTGATTATAAAAGAAATTTGTGCCACAATAAAAAAATAAAATACAGGATCAAAAAATAAAAGATGTTGGGTGTAGTGGCACACTTCTGTAACCCAGCTACTTGGGAGGCTGAGTTGGGAGGATCTTTTGAGGGCAGGAGTTTGAGACCAGCCTGGAGAACACAGAGAGACCTTGTCTCAAAACAAATAAACAAACAAACAAATGAACCCCCCCAATAATAAAAGAAGAAAAATTCAGTAATTTGTATCCATCATAGAAAATCTAGAAAATCTAAAAAAGTGGAGAGTCCAAAGATCTACCCAGAAATCACCGCTGTAATATATTTAGGTTTGTTTTTTTCCAGCTGTTTGTATGTATGGGTGATTATTTCACAAATTAAGTAATACCCTATATATTATATACTAAATATTTCTTGAGAATACGTATTTTATTTTTATTTTATTTTTTATATAGACAGGCTAGAGAACAGTTGTGCCATCCTATGTCACTGCAACCTCAAACTTATGGGTTTAAGGGATTCTCCTGCCTCACTTCCCAAGTAGCTAGGACTTACAGGCACAGACTACCACACCCAGGCTGGTCTCCAACTCCTGAGCCCATTTTTTTTTTTTAATCTCTAGAGACAGAGTCTTCCTGTATTACAAACTAGTCTTTTTCTTTCTTTCTTTTTTTTTTTTTTTTTTTTTGAGACAGAGTCTCACTATGTCACTCTTGGTAGAGTGCCATGGCATCACAGCTCATAGCAACCTCAAATTCTTGGGCTTAAGCAATCCTCTTGCCTCAGTCCCAAGTAGCTGGGACTACAGGCGCCCGCCACAACATCTGGCTATTTTTTTTGTTGCAGTTGTCATTGTTGTTTTTTAGCTGGCCCAGGCCAGGTTTGAACCCACCAGCCTTGGTGTCTGTGGCCAGTGCCCTACCCACTGATGTATAGGTGCCACCCGTAGGCCTTAGTAGCTAAGATTGCAAGCACTTGCCATACCTAGCCTCTTTTGTTTTTAAAATAAATAGTTTTACCACATATATACATATCTCTAAATAATATAGTTTGGTTTTGCTTGATTTTGAACTTTGTATAAAGGGTATTATACTATATTGTTTTTTCTGTGACTTCCTTTTTCTGTTCCATATTATGCTTTATGCCTATATAGTGTTATTCTGTAAATTCTTATTACATTCATTATATCCCTATCATCCATTATTTTATGTTTGATTGGTGATCGACATTGGATTTTGTCCAGTGTGGGGCTGTCACACATGGTGCTGTCTGAGATGTTTATAAAATAGATTGTGGAGTTGCTCATGCTCAATCTTTGGATATGTGCCAGGGTTTATTCGACAAAGTAGCTGTGCCAATTTATATTTTTACCAGCATTGTGTAAGTTCACACTGGTCCATATTCTCACCAGTACTTACTAGAATTATCAAATTTTAAAATTGTTGCTAATCTGATGGGTGTACTGAGTTTGTTGTGGTTTAATTTGCATTTCCATGATTAATAATGAGGTTGAGTCTCATCTCATTTATTGGTTATTGAGTTTGCACCTTTGTGCAGTACTTTTGCCTATTTTTCTCTTTTTTCATTTGTAATCGTATATTCGATTTTGTTTGTTGCAAATACACGGATATGTTGTAAATATCCTCTCCATTCCTCGATGTGATGTGTCTTTTTACTCCTTGAATCATGTCTTCAGATTATCAATTCTTAATTTTTTTTTTTTTTTTTTTTTATACAGAGTCTCACTTTGTTACCCATGGTAGAGTGTTGTGGCATCATAGCTCACAGCAACCTCAAACTCCTGGGCTTAAGCAATTCTCTTGCCTCAGCCTCCCAAGTAGCTGAGACTACAGGCACCTTCCACAATGTCTGGCTATTTTTAGAGATGGGTTTCTCACTATTGCTCAGGCTGGTCTGGAAACTGTGAGCTCAAGCAATCCACCTGCCTTGGCCTCCCAGAGTGCTAGGATTATAGGCGTGAACCACCACGCCTGGCCTGGAGTTGTAATTTCTACTGCCTTTATTTTCTAGTTCATTTGGGAGAGAATTCACATA
Organism: Perodicticus potto; assembly: GCA_963574655.1. Classification (NCBI taxonomy): domain Eukaryota; kingdom Metazoa; phylum Chordata; class Mammalia; order Primates; family Lorisidae; genus Perodicticus; species Perodicticus potto. The sequence goes on from CAUYRH010028322.1 coordinate 15,588, forward strand.
TCTACGTTACTGAAATTTCTAGTCTCTTAACATGATATTACTTTCTAAATATTTAGGTACTCTTTCATTTAAAGTACTCTTTTCATTTAATGTTTGTCTTTTCTTTTTTTCTTGTGTTTTGTTTAAGATAGAGTCTCACTCTGTCATCCTGGGTTGAGTGCCATGGTTTCAGACTAGCTCACAGCAACCTCAAACTTTTGGGCTCAAGCAATCCTCTTGCCTCAGGCTCCCAAGTAGTTGGGAATACAGGAGCCTGCCACAATGTCTAGCTACTTTTTCTATTTTTAGTAGAGACAGGGGTCTCGATCTTGCTCAGGCTGGTCTCAAACTCCTGAGTTGAAGCAGTCCTCCTGCCTCAGTCTCCCAGACTGCTAAGATTACAGGTGTGAGGCACCACACCTGGCCTCTTTAATATCTTTCAATAAAATTTTATAATTTTATCCATAAAGACTCATGTACAGGTGTGGCACCTATAGCTTAAGGGGCTAAGGTGCCCGCCACATACACCAGAGCTGGTGGGTTCGAATCCGGACAGGGCCTGCCAAACAATGACAATTACAACCAAAAAATAGCTAGGTGTTGTGGTGGGCACCTAGCCGCACAGTTGTTTGGGAGGCTGAGGCAAGAGAATCACTTTTGCCCAGGAGTTTGAGGTTGCTGTGAGCTGTGACGCCACAGTACTCTTACCCAGGGCGATAGCTTGAGGCTCTGTCTCAAAAAAAAAGGTGGGGGGGAGGCGGCACCTGTGGCTCAGAGAGTAGGGCGCCGGCCCCATATACTGAGGGTGGCGAGTTCAAACCCAGCCCCGCCAAACTGCAACAAAAAAATAGCTGGGCGTTATTATAGGTGGTGGGCGCTTGTAGTCCCAGCTACTCGGGAGGCTGAGGCAAGAGAATTGCCTAAACCCAGGAGCTGGAGGTTGCTGTGAGCTGTGACGCTATGGCACTCTACCAGTGGCGATAAAGGGAGACTCTGTCTCTACCTAAAAAAAAGCTAAAAGTGAAAAAAAAAAAAAGGACTCATGTACATTTTTTTCTTAAGAAATGGAGTCTTGGCTCAGCGCCTGTGGCTCAAGTGGCTAAGGCGCCAGCCACATACACCTGAGCTGGCAGGTTCGAATCCAGCCTGGGCCTGCCAAACAACAGTGACGCCGAGCGTTGTGCCAGGTGCCTGTAGTCCCAGCTACTTGGGAGCGGAGGCAGGAGACTCGCTTGAGCCCAGGAGTTAGAGATTGCTGTGAGCTGTGATGCCATGGTACTCTACCCAGGGTGACAACTTGAGGTTCTGTCTCAAAAAAAAAAAAAAAAAAGAAACAAATGAGGTCTTGGGTGGCTCCTATTGTTCAGTGGGTAGGGCACCGGCCCCATATACCGAGGGTGGTGGGTTCAAACGCAGCCAAACTTCAACAACAAAAAAATAGCCAGGCGTTCTGACAGGCGCCTGTAATCCCAGCTACTCTGGAGGCTGAGGCGAGAGAATTGCTTAAGCCCAGGAGTTGGAGGTTGCTGTGAGCTGTGACACCACGGCCCTCTACCGAGGGTGATAAAGTAAGACTCTGTCTCTAAAACAAAAAAAAAGAAGAAATGGGGTCTTTGGCTCTCCATAGCTCAGTGGTTAGGGTGCTGGACCTGGTAAACAACAATGGGAACTACAGCAAAAAAAACAGCCAGGCATTGTGGCAGGCCCCTGTATTACAAGCTACTTGGGAGGCTGAGGCAAAAGAATTGGTTGAGCCCAAAAGTTTGAGGTTGCTATGAGCTGTGACACCATGGCACTCTACCAAAGGTGACATAGTGAAACTCTGTCTCAAAAAAAAAAAAAAGTCTTCCTATGTTGCCTAGGCTAGTCTCAAACTCATTAGCTCAAGTGATCCTCCTGCATCAGCCTCCCAAGTAGCTGAGATTACAGGTGTGAGCCATTGCACCCAGCTCTTACACACTTTTTATTAGATTAGTCCCTGGGCGATTGTTGCTATTTCTGTTTGTTGCTGGGTGTATTGTCATATGCCTTGTTGCTGGCCACAGAATTTTGTATTTTGATGTTTTTTTTTTTTTTAAACAGAGTCTCACTATGTCACCTTCAGTCGGTGCCATGGTGTCACAGCTCATAGCAACCTCAAACTTTTGGGCTCAAATAATTCTTTTGCCTCAACCTCCCAAGTAACTTGGACTACAGGGGCCTGCCACAACACCCGGCTAATAAGAATTATTCTTATATGTTCTGAGAAATGTGACTAAATAACAAAAAATAAATTTCTTTTTGAGCTTGCTTTATTTTATTTATCTTTTGAGACAGAGTCTCACTTTGTTACCCTTGGTAGAGT